>JACXGK010009068.1:0-13901 GCA_016801125.1 Novumbra hubbsi
GGTTCCTCATTCTCTACACTAACTGACAAGTTCCTCAGAGAGCCCTCCTCGTAGTCCAAAGGCTGGTAGTCCAAACATTATGAAAGGATGAGTTAGTGTTTAGGCAAAACAAAAGAGGGATATAATTATTGGACCAATATAGTTCTGCTACTAAAATAATGAATTATTAAATCAACTGTCAAAATATATATAATACAACAACTTAAAAAAAAATTATTGTAGAAATTGTTGAGTAATTACAGACCTTATCAACCGACAACACACCCTCGTTGGTTATCGGGTCAGTGGTGATTCTGAAGTTCTGGTCCTTGTCTCCATGGATTGTGTACTTGGCCTTCCATGCTTTAGTACCATTGGTATCTTGATCTGAAACCTGCAGCCGAAGTACTTCCAAACCCCTTTCTCTCTCCTTGATGCTTCCTACACCCTACATAGCATCATATGCCAAGGAGGTGGAACATTATCAGTGGGATATACTTCAGTGGAGATTACATTTTAACTTAATACTTGTGTCACAATGAGCATGATAGAATTCTGTTTCCCACCGATTGTCCAGTGATGATAGGCAGGTGGTTGTTTCCGTCCTCTATGTTGATGAGGACTGTGCAGGTGCTGGAAAGCTGAACCATCTCTCCACGATCTTTAGCCTCCACCAGAATGGTGTATTTAGCAGATTTCTGAAATGGAGGATTGATTTATACTAGTCAAAGATGTACATGAAAAGACTGGACAAACACTGAACTACAAACAGTGGATATTCTAACCTGATAGTCCAAACACCCTTTGAATGTAATTCTTCCCGTTGCATCTTCTTGCTCCAGGAAAAACTCCAGGTCCTCTGGGAGTTTCGGGGTGACAGAGACAATCTTCAGGTCAAAGGTGGCGTTGTTCGTGTTTTCTTTGTCTTCATCTCTTGCACTTACAGCTGTCAGAAATTTTTCTGATTTGAGAGGAAATACAGGAAATCCCGTCAGATTCCCATTCCCATCAAAGAAAAAACATATTGTATGTTTAAGCAAAAATGTACTCAATATAATGTTGGTGGTTTGTGTTGATATTAACGATACATAAAAATTTTAACTAACTGCCAAGTATGTTTTTCTTGTCTGTAATAATTAGAAATGACAGTGTATTACTTTTTAAGTCATTCTCTCCCCGGTTGATAGTGTATGTGCTTCGCTTGAAAACAGGTGGGTTGTCATTGATGTCTAGAATCTCCACCTCCACTGCAAGTCGTGTATTCAGTTTCCCATTTAAATATTTTGCCTCAAATATCAGCTGTAGTCACGTGTAAGAAAGAAGATATGAATCAACCAACCATCAATATATCAAACTATTATGAAATAAATGAAAGTCAGTTAAAATCAAAGTTAACAATAATTAAATACTGAGATCACACCCCTCCTAACCATAAGTTTTTGGTGAGACTCATAGTCCAGCTCTCCGTTAAGATAGATATCTGGGCTTGTTTCTTTCATGAACAGTTTTTTCTTGGGTTCCAGTTCAACACCTTGACCGCTTAGACTGAAGATCATGGGAACACTCTGGTTTCCTTTCAACTGAAACAAAACATTCAATAAATTCAATTACATGACTTTAAGCACTGGCTTGTGGATGGACGGACATGTTTACACTTCATACACCTGGAAATTGCAACACATTGTACAAGAGGAGACAAAAGAGAGAGTAATCTGTACTTACTGTATCAATGACACGAGGATAAGGACCAGACAACCCCTCTTCAATCTCGAAACCGTGTATGATCCACACTCTCTTCTGCCGATGGAGTTTCTCTTCACAGGACACACTGACAATCCCCAGACACTAGAGAACCAATCAGTCCAGAATAGATACCTCAGCTCAGCCCTGAAGTTTTTTGTCTCCCCGTGAGACAACAAAACAGGGTCCTTTAAAACAGAATGCAGAATGTATTGCGTGGCCAGATTTCAGATTTTTTTCCTGGGTACGAGTTCCAGAAGGGACAGATTGTTTTAACCCATTTTGGTTATTTTAGTTAAATTCTCCATTCTCCCTGAACCTGTGTCCAGCCTCTTCCCTAAAAAGTTACACAAATGGAGATACAAGCTTGTAAACGCCCTCTTTAGAATCATCTGTCATAAGGATGCTTTTTAGTTCTTGCCAGATGCCCATAAGCCTTATATTTATCAAAGGGTAATTAGAAGGAAACCTTGAAAAGATTTCAGGTTTGAGCTCGCTAGTGAAATACTATTTTCATTCCATAGTCTCTGAACCAGTAGGATGGTTTGGTTCCTCAGTACCCACTACCCTATTCATATCTACAAATGCAAGAACTGTATTGTCATGCCCTGGCTGTGGTCCTCTAGCCATCTCTGTGCTTTGGGCCTCATAGTCAGGGCATGACGCACTGAGTGGCCTCTAGCCATATCGGTGCCACTGTGGGCTCCTCAATCAGAGCAGCTCCATTCAGTTGCCTCTGTTTGGGGAGCCTATTTAGGGTAGGGTTGGCCACACATTCGGTGTGGTTGATTGTTTGTATAGCACAATGTTCATGTCCTGTCCTGTCTCATTCTAATTGCAAGTGAATACGCTAAATGTTATTTGTTACCTCTGTTTGTTTAAACCTTTCAGTTGACATTTACAGTTCGTGTCAGTTTATCTGTTTGTTTTAAAGGATTAAACCCTCTTTCATTTACAATGTCTGCATTTTGTTTCGCTACGCTACCAGGACGTGACATGTATGTTGTTGTAAAAGGGGTATGAAGGGGAATAAATGCCAAGAAATAAGTGAAAAAAAAAATCCCAAAAGTCCATCATCCCATTTTTATGGTAAATTCATATGAAACAGTGATGTTAACTTACAAGCACAACCTGCAAATTACTGGACATTTAAGGGGCAATGAATGGTTTGAAAATAAGTGGTTTTGAATGTGAGTCCTTTTTAATTTGTTTACTCTGTTTAACTCTATCAAATGTCCGGTGCGGATTCAAGATCAGGACAAAATACACATCCTTTTCCTTATAGAACAGAATTGTATTCACAATGCTATTTGTATGTACAAACAAAACCACCACCGATGCAGTCCTTAAGACTAAACCTTCCTTGTGTCTTTGCCCATTATTACTGATAGAACCACTATTTCTGTCTCTTGTTTCATGTTTCCTTTTGTTATAGATCAGGGGTATTCCACACTTACCCTACAAAGTCAAGAGCCTGCCTGTTTTCTGTTCTACGTCATCATTAATTGCTCCACCTAGTTTCCAAATTCTAAATAAGTCCTTGATTAGATTGAAATAAAAAAAACTGAGTGGAACTTGCTTTGAGGTCCAGAGTTTGACAAATGTTATCAGTACATGGAGTTGGGAAGAACAAGAAATAAAGTGAATCAAAGTAACATTTTCTGACTTTAAACTAATATTTGTATGAAAATACCCTGAACTGACTATACTCTTTTAAAATTCAACTTTTTGGCGTGTCATATTGAAAACAACACCCAAGCAATGTATATTTTATTTGTTTGTTTGTTGAACAGCAAAACCAAGCAATGACACATAACATATGCTTATTTTGTCTGACATAAGTAAAGCTTTTCTCCGGGTAATCAAATCAGCACAACCCCAAGTTTGGGAATCACTTGCCTAAGGCTGCGTTAAGATTACACACAACAATCTGTGTAGCCGCGCTAGCATCACGTAAAGTTACTTGCATACACAGTACTGATCAGTCTTAGGCTTAGTCTTAGGCCACTGAATAAATGGTGCTAAGCTATTTACTTGGGTAGGTAGTGTTTACTTGCACTATAAACACTAAACTAAACTAAACACTATATAACATGTATACCAAATATAAAAGGATGAATGCAATGACAAGTAGGAAGAAACCTATGTCTTATGAGGTGTCTAGCCATCTTTCATGATCCCAAATACCGACCATGAACTTGCCTTATTTTCACAGAAAAGTGTGGAGAAAGGAAGGTGTTGCTGAAAGAGCAGTGGACCATATTCAAACTCTATAGTGCACATTTGTCATAGGGACTGGTCCAGACCACTTGACTGAACAAGACCACATTTTATTTTACTTTTTATTGTATTGACAATTACTTTTACTTATGTTAGTGATATATAGGGTCTATATGATCAAATAAACACTTCTGCACAGAAAAAACGTTTTAAACAATGTTGTCATTTGGCCTAAGAATTTTGCACAATACTAGTGTGCCAGGAGTTTTTGTGCAACATTTCTTAAAAGCCTTTACTGTAGCTCTCCCATTTGTATAAGCTCTGCTTATTATACGGCTAACAACTGTTGCTATAAAAGTTGCAGTTTATCTTGATTTGTGGACTTGAGTCACATGACTTGGACTCAAGGAGGACTTAAGTCACATATTTGGCTACATAAAACTTGACGAAAGAGAAAACGCTTGTCTGAGATTAGTGTACATTTTCCCAGCAACCCTCCAGGTTGTGCTGCAGCTCCCTGAGGATTCCAGCTGCCCCCCCCCAGGTTGTCCCTGTCCTTGTCCATCTGGTCATGCTTCTGACCTGGATTCAGTTTTAGAGACTCTGGACACAGCCCACATGCATTTATTCATTATTACATTTTGTACTCTTAAAATGTTCACCCGGCACAGCCAGAAGAGGTCACCCCTCCAAGCCTGGTTCCTCTCTAGATTTCCTCCTAAATTTCACTCCTGGAGTTTTTTTCCTAGCCACTGTGCTTCAACACTGTTATTGCTTGCGGTTAAGGCAGTTGTTTGGTAAAAGCACTTTGTGACAACTGCTGATGTCAAAAAGGGATTTAGATGTATGTGATATCGATCCGCGTCTCCAATTAGTTTCCAATGGGCGATTTGTGCAATGGGAGGCTGAGCTGTGCGATTCGGGCTTGGGAAGCAGTTAACTATTCCAACGACGTCATGATTACCCTCTGCAATTACCAATCACTGGGGTTGCTTTGCTGGAATATTTTCCCTGTTGGACAACCAAAGACATGTTTGGGTCTATAGACAAATGTACAAACCAGCAGGAGGTTTTACAGTGGTCATTCCAATATTATTCAAACTTGAATCACTTTAAACTAGGAAACCGGACACTGAGCTCAAGATCAGTTTAACAGCTGGGCCCTGCATATACATGTTTAGTTTTAGTGATTCAAACAAACAAAGAAAATACACAAACAAAACAAGACACAGATAACAAGACGTTCAAACAAAATAAAAAAGTACATTGCTTTAAACACCGGTATTATTCCCTTCATGGCTTGGAGAGGTCTTTGCTGTCCCTTTAGTGAACAAACTTTTTGAAGAATACATGTCTAAATCAACTATATATAAAACACCCCTGAAAGTACACATCATTTCACACCCAATTATGTGTAGATTGCAAGGGCCTCAACTGTAATCCATGCTTGAGATCGGGTTTTATGAGTTTTCTTTCTAATGTAGATGATAAGTGATGACGAGTAAGATGGTAGTTCTTTTAGAAGTGCTTTACAAACAAACACATGAGCATGTTGTTCTCGTCTTAAGGACCCGCCCACACTTTGATACAAACACCTGTGGCGAGTTCTGTCCAGCGGTCTGTCCAGCGGTTTTGTGGATACTGTAGCATGCATGTAGATAATTTCCCGTAGTGTATAGCCGACATAAAAATAGCGTGCACAATTTGTTATTTTTACGCAACGATTCGAAAACAACCAGTAAAGTGAGTCCCATCATAATGACACAATCAAACGATCACATACCTACTATTCTATGGACTCATGACGCATCCACTCGGTGTGGGAGATTTGACTTTTCTCAGCGTTACATAAACTATGCCCAATGTTCAGGTGTCATGGTTAGGTTGTCAATTCCAAGGTGATTGCGAACTAGCTATAATTGCGTCTGGATCGTTTCTAAAAATCATTACCTTCAGATTCGAGGACTATGTGGGTGAGAAAATGACAGCAGTATGGAAAACTAAATCCAACTCTGTGAGACACCTGAAATCCCACAAGGGTAAGAATAAAATGACTACTGTGCCTAGTTAGCTACCTAATGGGAGTTAATTAAATACTTAAGAAATTACCTTAGCGATATGGGGAGCTGGGAAAGCAAATGTAATTATTCACGTAATTTTTTGTCGATTGTTCTGATTCATGCGTACGTTCTCAATTCTCATTTACAACTAAGTTTCCCACAGCATCTCCTCATTTCTTTACCTAAGTATTTGTGGTATTGGAATGTACTAGGATGCAAGGACCACTCTAGCATCCTAAGTGAATATCTTTATATATGCTTCATGTTACTATTGAGACACATTTTGTTGTCTAAATACATAGTTTGCACACCGTTTCCAAAAACGGTCTTGTGACGAAGAGTAAAATGCAAATAAATACAGAATGCAATGAGGAGCAAATCATTTGTCACACTATTTAATTACAAATAATACAAAGACAACAAACAAACTGATTCATGTTATTTTGTGGGGTAAAAATCCATGCCCATTTTGATTTTAGTGCCAGCAACACATATCAAGAAAGTTGGGTCAGGTTCATGTTTACCACAGTTTGTTTTTTTAACAATCAACATTTGTTTTGTCTTAGTTTTCGTTTAATATTGCGCCAAATATGTTTAATGGGTGACAGTATATATGTTTTTCAATGAACAGTAACGTTTTTTTGTTTCAACATTTTATATCTTGTCTTTGTACTATTTTCTATTGATTCCGTAAAATAATTTGCACATCATCAGCCTTTTTAGAAATGGGGTTGTGTTAAGCCAATATTAATACAATTTATCTTTAGATATACATTTATCAAAACGCCCAAGGTATGTAAGCCTACACGAAACACAGACATTTTTTGAAGTGGACCTTTAAAGCCCTCGTGTTAGAATTGAATGGTGTTTTTTGAGTTATTACACAACATTTTATGGACATTATGACCCATAATATTTCAGCGAATACTGTTTTATGTTACATGCCTGAAGAACTCATGTGTTTTTCCAGGTTGTAGGCTACTCAGTGTAAACCGTGCTAAGTGCTAACACCAAGTACATCTATCAACCAATTCTAAAGGCTTGTGTTATCTGAGGCAATTGCCTGTTCTACGGAAATCGTTATGCGAGCTACTCAAAGTATTGTTGGAAGTGGTCTTTTAAAATAATCAGGTTCATGGATTAGTCAACAGGAATTAGACACGGGCAGAGTCTGCAGCTGCCCTCGGGTGAGAGACAGAGATGTGAAATTGTGCAGTGGTTAATCAGGAGAAAAATCTGTCTAGCAGTACTTTTCCCTCTATTCAGCCCTTTGTCTTAAAGTTAAGATTCATCAAAGGTAGTGCTGCTTTTCCTGATTATGGTTAATCTTGCTTTACCTGATTATGTTTAATGCTGCTTTACCTGATTATGGTTAATGCTGCTTGACCTGGATATGGTTAATGCTGCTTTACCTGATTATGGTAAATGCTGCTTTACCTGATTATGTTTAATGCTGATTTACCTGATAATGGTTAATGCTGCTTTACCTGATTATGTTTCATGCTGCTTTACTTGATTATGGTTAATCTTGCTTTACCTGATTATGTTTAATGCTGCTTTACCTGATTATGGTAAATGCTGCTTTACCTGATTATGGTTAATGTTGCTTAACTTGACTATGGTTAATGCTGCTTCACCTGACTGGGTCATTCTCACGAAACCACAATGATAAGTCACAGTTTTTGTTAAAACGACAACATAATAATAAAGATAGTGTTGTGCGCTTTCTTGTACAATGTAAGATTTATACATAAACATTTGTGATTACTGTATTTTAATCGATTTGAGCTGAAATTCTCATTACCACATTCATTTTAATGGATCTTTGATGGAATTTTAGATTGATTAAACTAAAAAACATTCACCAAAACAAAATCAATATTGTTTATTATGTTTTGCAATGAAGCAAATCTTATTGAATTTACCGGTTTAATATTCGAACCATGTTTTGGGGGTGAAAAACATGCTGTCCATGCATGTAATTCTCATCCTTGGCAACATTGTTCATGATCCTGTAAAAACTACAGTATTTTTTAAATAAAGTTTTATTCAGTTATAATGCATCACAAAGAACAGAAGTTACGAGATTGATACCAGGTAAGCTAAGTTTCTTCAATTTTTCAAACTTTAAAATTAAAACGTCTCTCTTGTACGTTTGCCCACTGACAAAGAAATGATAGGTCTATAACAGGGGTCTCAAACCGGTTCCACGGTGGGCCGAGTGTTTGCAGGTTTTAGTTTTTGTCCTGTAAATTGGTTCCAGGTTCAGACCTAAATAACCAGATGAGGTTAGACCTAACCAATCAGTGACATAATTAATCAATCAAGTACAAGGTGAGAGTGAAAACCTGCAGACACTCGGCCCTCCGTGGAACCGGTTTGAGACCCCTGGTCTATCATTTTAATAGTAGGTTTTTATGAACAGTGAGACAGAATAACAAAAAATCCAGTAATGAATATCAAAAATCAAATAAGTAATACATTGATTTGCATTTTACCCAGTGAAATAAGCATTCGATCCCCTATCATTCAGCAAGATTTCTGTCTTTTATACACGTAACGAGCTGAGATTAGGAGCACTCTCTTATAGGAAATCATCAGCTTGGTTCCTGTGTAAAAGACACCTGTCTACAGAAGCAATGAATCTACCAGATTCCATTCTCTCCACCATGGCCAAGACCAGAGAGCTGTCCAAGGATGTCAGGGACAGGATTGTAGACCTACACAAGGCTGGAATGGGCTACAAGACCATCGCCAAGCAGCTTGGTAAGAAGTTTACGACAGTTGGTGTGATTATTCGCAAATGTAAGAAACACAATAACTATCAATCTCCCTCGGTCTGGGGCTCCATGCAAGATCTCACCTCGTGGAGTTTCAATGAACATGAGAAAGGTGGGGAATCAGCCCAGAACTACACGACAGGAGCTGGGACCATAGTCACCAAGAAAACAATTGGTAACACACTACTCCGTGAAGGGCTGAAATCCTGCAGCACCCGCAAGGTCCCTCTGCTCAGGAAAGCACATGTACAGGCCCATCTGAAGTTTGCCAATGAATATTTGAATGATTCAGAGGAGAACTGGGTGAAAGTGTTATGGTCAGATGAGACCAAAATCGAGCTCCTTGGCATCAACTCAACTCGTCGTGATTGGAGGAGGAGGAATGCTGCCTATGACCCCAAAAACACCATCCCCACTGTCAAACATGGAGGTGGAAACCTTATGCTTTGGGGGTGTTTTTCTGCTAAGGAGACGGGACAACTTCACTGCATCAAAGGGATGATGGATGGGGGCTTGTACTGTCAAATCTTGGGTGAGAACATCCTTCCCTCAGCCAGGGCATTGAAAATTGGTCGTGGAATGGTATTCCAGCATGACAATGACCCAAAACACACGGCCAAGGAAAAAAGGAGTTCCTCAAGAAGAAGCACATTAAGGTCCTGCAGTGGTCTAGTCTCCAGACCTTAATCCCATAGAAAATCTCTGGAGGGAGCTGAAGGTTCCAGTTGCCAAACGTCAGCCTCAAAACCTTTCTGCTTTGGAGAGGATTTGCAAAGAGGTGTGGGACCAAATCCCTCCTGAGATGTGTACAAAACTGGTGGCCAACTACAAGAAACGTCTGACCTCTGTGATTGCCAACAAGGGTTTTGCCACCAGGTACAAATTCATGTTTTGCAAAGGGGTCAAATACTTATAGTAAATAGTAAAATGCAAATCATTTTATAATTTGTTTGAAATGTGTTTTTCTGGATTTTTTTTGTTATTCTGTCTCTCACTGTTCAAATAAACCTACCATTACAATTGTAGACTGATAATTCTCATGTTTATTCAGTTCAATACTGGTGAAAATCCAATATATTTTTTTTATGAAACATGCTTGTGTTTTGTTATAGTTCTGTAAATGTGCATATTATTTATTGTATTTTAACCATAAATGTTTTTTTCAGATTTTATTGAGTTATGGTGTTTTTATGCAGGGGTCCTGGTTATTGCATTAGTTATATGATCTTATAAATGCAAGAATAACAAAATCAATCCTACTAATTCTCATTCACAAAATCATCAGCCCATTTCCGAAACATGTATCTCATTACTGAAACGGGTGATAATTCAGCTATTAATTAATTAATAACAAATAATATTTTGTCTTTCAATTTGTGTCCAGAATATTATTGTTTTTATTTACTTCAGTTTTGCAGTATGACTTCAAATATGTCAGGTTTGGTTCAAATATCACAAAAAAACGGGTGAAGATCAGGGGGAGTGTTGTGGAAATGAGATAAAATAGCAAAAATAACTAAATGTATTTATTTAAAAAAACTTTTCCCCAGAGTTTCATGTAACTTTGTACAGGCCTATTTAATAATTTATTTACAAAAATAGAAAAAAATATTTCTTTTTCTATTGTTTTTGGTGTTTTGGATAGTTGCGCTAATGAGATGTTTCTATCTTTTTTTTCTATTAAAATGTGAATAAAAATATGTTATATTGTTAGTATATGTTTTGAGATTATTACACACAATAACCTAAGACCTTGCTATCAATTTTTCAAAAGAAAATTTCCTTTTTATGTATTTTTTTTATTTTCATGTTAAAAATATTTGAAACCAGGATTTCATGAGAATGATTGATGCTGCTTTACCTGATTATGGTTATGTTGCTAGACCTCATATTTCCTAGCTGCCCTGCATCAAACCTTTGTTAACATTAGTAATATAAATCTGAAACCAATCTGTATGAATGCGACTCTCTGTATATTCTTTATTCCATAGAAACCCTGCCTCCCATCCTTCAGTAGATCATTGTAAAATCAAACACTAAACCTTACCAGTGCCATGAGCAGACAGGTCGTTGTCCCCATATTGTATCCCAGTGTTTGAGGATATGTTCCTCCAATACCAAAGAGTCTTTGATTGTCGCTACCTCCAAAGTGCAGAGCAACTAGAGACAAGCCCGTTGAAGAGATCTTGCTTTACACTGGACTATATATGAGAAGGAGGGAGATGCAGGCTGTAAATGGTGATGTCATACACACGCAATCAAACGCCCTACTGTGGGTGACTAGGATTTACATAGAAGGGCGTGTGTGAGTGTATTTCAATTTCTTTGTAGCTAATCATTCAATACTTGGTCCTCGGTTGCACAAGCTATTCTGCTTTTGATCACGCTGCTCACAGGATCAGAAAGCACTTGGCGGAACCTACGTGCCTTAATGAGAGGGCATCATTTAGCCAGAAAAAGTATCTAGAGCGTGACGGGGCAGGGCTACCATGTTTTTCATACACCGTGTCTGAAAGCAGCTTTATGTTTTCCCACCACTGAATATATAGACCTGTTTTGACAAAGCTCCTAGAGCCGTCAAGTTGGCTCGAGACACTACTGTCTGTAATACAGAGCAAGACGTCATACCATTTGTAAACAGGTATTGGTGACAGAAAGCAGAAAACTTGCACACATGAAATAGGGCTTGCCCGAATACCATTTTACAGGCTTCAAAAAAAAAATCTCAAATACACCATTAACAAAACACTTAACTATTCATTATTTAATAATTAACCATAATGTTAGCCATGTTCGTTGTTGAAGTTTAAAACAAACAAAACCCAAGACAATGTTGGGAAAAGTGCAGATGGCAACCAGCCTAAAGACAGTTGGCTTTTTTTATGTTTTCAAATGAAAGAGATTCCATAGATTATATAAATAAGTAAAATCAGTCTTCTCCAAAAGAAGTTGTGTGCCAAGAACACAAGCGTGTTTACATTTTCTGAGAAGTAATTTCCTCGTTGTGAGAATGTTGAACACTTAGGGATGTTGTAGCTAGGTTCCAACGTATTTGAAACCCCTCGCCTTCAATTATGTTCACGGGCCTCATGTCCAACTCCCGACGGTGGCAACTAGGTAGTCGATGCCGTCGAACGAGGAGGAGGCACATCCTAACAGAGTTTGGGCCATAGAGTAAAATGGGTCAAAGGTCATCTCGCCCACCAGGAAGATCAATGTTGCCTTTGCTCTATCTCTTCCTAGGTTATACACAAAGGGATGTACAAGCAGAAGAACAGATACAATGATGGCTTTAACACATAAACTGGACCCAATGGGCTGCTGACACCATCCGATGCATGACTATAATGCAGTTGAAACCCAACAGACAAAAGTTCTGTTCCTGTGCCTGGGATGGTCCAGCAGTCTAAGCCACTGCCTCTAGAACACATACCGCTGCTGCATGGGTTCGAATGTAAGTATAGTGCAGCCAACTATAAAATATTAAAATGTATCTTCCTTACTGTTCGGATTTGGAGGTATCAATTACATTGTTGAATGTGTAGATGTGAGAAAAAGAGCAGTTTCCTTAAAAGTTTGGAAACTGTGAAGAGATGGATGCACCAATTTGTGGACAATTTAGGTTCTGCTTTTCTGATGTGTCAAATACTTATGTCATGCAATAAAATGCAAATGAATTACTTAAAAATCATACAATGTGATTTTCTGGATTTTAGTTATAGATTCCATCTCTCACAGTTTAAGTGTACCTATGATAAAAATTACAGACCTCTACATGCTTTGTAAGTAGGAAAACCTGCAAAATTGGCAGTCTGTCAAATACTTGTTCTCCCCACTGTACATTACATGTCAAACTTTTTAGAACAACCCACTTCCAGTTTTATTGACACCTAAGCAGATGAAGTCCATTGAATAACCCGAAATGGTATGAAGCTAAGCGGTAAACTGCCAAAGGTAAAAATAATTACAGTTACAAAAAATGTAAAAATAATCTACATTTTAGAGTTATAAAAACGGTATTTCGGAGTTATAAATAATATAATCATGTATTGACAACTTATGTTTCTGCTGTAATGGATGTAATTGAAGCATTCAAAGCTGATGATTACAATTCCTACAGGTATCCAAACGTTTGTTGATTAGTGTCCCTATAAGGACAGATTGTGTTATAACACCCTCTTAAACATTGTTTGGATGGTATTGTACTGCTGAACGTAGTAAACCATATGCCCAAATGTAAGTGGACACCCCTACAAATAATTTAGTTCAGGTTTTTTCAGCTCAGAGGTGCATATAATCTAGCACATAGCAATGACCTTTCCATAGATAAGAAAGACAAACATTGGCAGTACAATGGGTGTTACTGAAGAGCTCAGTGACTGTGATACAAATCCACCTTTGCCAAGTTAGTTCTGAAATTTCTGCCTGACTAGATCTGCCTGGGTCAACTGTGCTGTGTTAGCTGTAGTTGTAAAGGGGAGGCAACTAGGAGCAAAAGCACGTCGCAACGTAGTAGTAGACCATGCAAACCCACAGTATGTGTCCGCTCAGTGCTGAAGTGCAGACACATTGCCTGTCATCTGTTGAGGTACTGTGCCCAACATTTTTGATAGAGCCTTTTTTGCATTTCATACTATGATCTAAAAGGCCCCTTTGAGAAAGCTTAAACAACCCTAATGCCTAATAATAATACCAGAAAATCAAACTAGGTTTGGTTTCGGCCTAATTCCTAGAACAAAAAGCTACCGGAAAGATTTACTTTAGTTATTCAGCTATGTGTTTATTTAGAAACTTCTTAGTTTGAAACTTCTTAACTTGAAAGTTAAGGAGTTTGAATGTTTGTTTGGGTCATCTGTCAATAAGGAATGTAACTTTCACTAGCCCACATACAAGTACATTCACTGCAGTCCATAAGTAGTTGGACAGTGGCAGAAGATCCAGTAAATGTAGTAAACCTATTTAGTATAAAAGATACAGATCGCTCCATTGTAATGGCCAGTAACATCGTTTTGCAAAAAAACCAAGGGCTTTTATTCTTCCCTCGTTTCAGAGTAGGGAATATGTCTTTTGATGTGGTCAATACAATGTGTCCTGTCACGGTTTTGTTGTGGGGTGGAACCAA
>JACXGK010009069.1:0-20653 GCA_016801125.1 Novumbra hubbsi
GTACCGTCAACGTATGAGGCGATGATGTCACCGCCGATAGCGCCGGCCTATCAGGTCAAGTTAGCGACAGTACCGTCAACGTATGAGGCGATGATGTCACCGCCGATAGCGCCGGCCTATCAGGCCAAGTTAGTGTCTGTACCGTCAACGTATGAGGCGATGATGTCACCGCCGATAGCGTCGGCCTATCAGGTCAAGTTAGCGGCAGCACCGTCAACGTATGAGGCGATGATGTCACCGCCAATTGCGTCGTCCTATCAGGCAACGCTGCCGTCAGCTGCTCACTTTAACACGGTATGTTCAACAGTGTTACACGCCCCAGGACACTCATCTAGACCTCACCACACTTCTAGGTTAACTGTCACGTAGGAAGATATGTCGGTAATGACTGCTTGCGTCTGTTTCCCAGGTTAGTGTGACCTTGCACACCAACCCTAGCCCCGGTCTAGGCCCTGCGGGGTCAGTGGAAGAGAGCCGAGCAGACACTGCGAGTCCCGGGGTTCCCCGAGGCGTTATGTCAATCGCAGACTTCCTTCCAGTGGACGACTATTCCCGTGCCATCCTCTCCACCCCAGAGCCCAGCCCCAGCCCAACGAAGGCTCCTGTGGACCCCACTGACGACTTCAGCAATCACCAGGAGCCACACCTTCTCCGGCCCCCTAAAGCCCCCTCTCCCCTGGAGTCAGAACCAGACTACTCCATGGAACGGTCGACCACACGCCTAGCGTCCATGGATGAGTTCCTCAAGCAGGAGCAGGACCCCGGCTTCAGCACACAGGTTGGTTAGTTGTCCCCCACATTGATTCTGTGGAGAGGAGTAAGGATCACTCTCTATACGTGCTATACAATACAGAGTTGTATGTGCTATACAACTCTGTATGTGCTATGCAAGTCTTGTCATAGAGATCCAGCTTTTAAAAGGTTGGTTTGAAGGTGGCGCTAAAACAAGCAAAAACAAACTATGCAAAAGTTATCAATTCTATTCCATACTTTAGTACAGTGTCCTCGCAAAGACATTTGATAAAACATTTGCCACAGCTATTGACAAACGTTGCTCACCCCAGTATTGTTTTTTACTCTCACCTCAAACAAAATGTCAGCTTTCGACAAACAAGCATTTGCTCATGAATGGTCTGCCAAATAAGCGTTCATAAATGAGTCAAAGATACCCATCTTGTAACAAAATTGGTTCCCCGTCTTGCAAACACTATCAAAACTGAACATCTGCCAGAACATCAACAAAGGACCCACAGTGGCCGGTGTATCTCTATCTCGATCTGTTTGAGTGCAATGACAAACATGCACAGTCTCTCCAACCATTCCGTATCTCCAACCCTGGGGGGCATGATTTAGACTAAACTTGGTTGCACAATGTCATAGAGGTCCAGCATGTAAAACATGACCCTGATTAGCCAAGGGCCTTGTGTTGTGTGGCCTTGTTTGCTTGGTAATTTGCTTCTGTAAACGTGACACAAAGGCTGTACCGCCAACGTGACATTATGTACACACATAGGAAGTAAACAACGTCTCTCTGTCCTGTCGCCTGTCTGTCTGTTCTGTGTATTAGGGTTATGCTGGTGGACTGGGGGAGACTCCGTATGGGGCCGCAGAGGCTAGTAGAGGCTCGGACCTGTCTGATATTTTGGAAGAAGAGGAGGACGACCTCTATTCTGACCCTCCTGGGTCTGCCCTGCATCGGGGGTTCACCACTGGAGCTAACAGGGTAAACAGACACACACCCCGACACTCACACACACCCCGACACTCACACACACCCCGACACTCACACACACCCCGACACTCACACACACCCCGACACTCACACACACGGACACACTCACACACACACGGACACACACACACACACCCCGACACACACACACACCCCGACACACACACACAGCCCAAATGACACACACAGCCCGACACTCTCACTCACACACACAGCCCGACACACACACACACTCAGCCCAACTGACACACACAGCCCGACACTCACTCACACACACACACACACACAGCCCAACACACACACACAACACAGCCCGAAACGCACACAACACAGCCCGACACACACACAACACAGCCCGACACACACACAACACAGCCCGACACACACACAACACAGCCCGACACACACACAACACAGCCTGACACACACACAACACAGCCCGACACACACAACACAGCCCGACACACACACAACACAGCCTGACACTAACACCCAGCCCAACATTCACATTTAACTTAACTGATCTGTCTGAGGAGGACGGCTTTCTGCTTTTGTTACTTCATTTTTCTGTGTCTTTTACTCTTTAATGCACTCACCATTATGATTCTATTTTCTTTTCCTTTTTGCGTCCTTTGTACCTGTAACTGACCTTCCGACCTTCACTGTACCTATAACCCACATTCCGACCTTCACTGTACCCGTCCGTCTTACCTCCACCTACTTCCTGGCTTCTTAAAACCATCCAACCCCCCCCCTCGTACCTTTATCTTGTTACACTCCCTCGGTGGCCCTTGACCCTTGACCCCTGCAGTCGGGCCATTGGGAAGTGCCAGACAGTGACGAGGAGCTTCTGGAGAGGATCCTGAAACTACCTTGTGAAACCGAGGCCTACCATCCTCACCAACATCATCATCACCACGACTCCAACAAGCACCTGTTTAGCATCCCTGAGGTCACGGATGAAGAGGACAACAGCCTCGACCATGACTACGGCCAAGGCCGCTACCCAAGGCAGTCCCAAGCCCCTCCCCTTGGCGCACACCTCCACCCGAATGACCCCCACTACCACAGCCCGCGACACCAACCGCAGCCTGCCCAACGCCACCTTCACCACGCCCTCCAAGCGGAAGGCAAAGAGCCTCTGCCCCGGCAGGGGGTTGGTTGGAACAGGGTCCACGACTCGGATGACCGTAGCTACCAGGTGGAGGGGCAGCTCAAGCCCGGACACGGTGGAGACACGTGGGTGCGCCGGGGCCGCCAGAAGACCCAACGTGGCGCGGGGGGCAGTGGCGTGGAGACGGTGGCCCTGGTAGGCGGGCTCGGGGACCGGCTCAGGCGGGAGGCCCTGCTACGGAGTCAAATGGCGGTGGCCGCGCTGACATCACCCGCCCCCGGGCACGCGCCCCGTCCCGGTCCCTACATGGTCAGCAAGACCGTCCGGACGGTGAGGTCCCCGGTGGGCTTGGTGGCGGAGATCGACCTGGAGTACGGCACGGACGAGGACGAGCCGTCGGCCCACGTCGCTGGGGAGCGAGGGGAGGTGGTTGTGGATCAGATGACCTCGGAGTGGTGGGTGGAGGGGGCGTCGCACCGGGGAAAACCTGCCTTCCAGGCCGTCGGTGCCGCCGCTGCGGAATGGGTGTGTTCCCATGTCTGTGCCCTGGGGTGCTCCGCAACACCACGTCTCTGTCTCTAGCTGGCACCCAGGTCGCTTAGCGTCCGTCCCCGCAGCCATCCAACTGTCTGAGTGACTGACTGTTTGACCCGTCTGGCTGACTGCCTGTGTGACTCTCTGTCACTACTCACCTGTCTAACCCTGCTATATTTTATAACCTGGGCTTAGGTTCCCCTGTGTGTGTGCTGCTGTCTCTCTCTGACTGGCTGTGTGTGTGTGTGTTTCTTACTTCAGGTTTGTGATTACTCATTAAGAGCTGTGTTATTGGCAATGAAATGCTGGATATCCAGAAACATCCTCAAATGCAGGCATTTGAAATACAGTAGAATATAAAATAAAATAAAAATGTGGGCCTTAAATGTTTGGTTCAGGGCAAAAGCTGCAATTAGTAATGATTCAAATGTGCTTTAGGGTTAGGCATTACCGTTTAGGGTTAGGCATAACCGTGAAGGTTTAGTGTTAGGCATAACCGTTAAGGTTTAGTGTTAGGCATAACCGTTAAGGTTTATTGTTAGGCATAACCGTTAAGGTTTAGTGTTAGGCATAACCGTTAAGGTTTAGTGTTAGGCATACCATTAAGGGTTAGGCATATACGGTTAGGTTTATGGTTTTGGGTTAGGCATTACCAGTTTGGTTTAGGCCTTTCCAGTTTGGTTTAGGGTTAGGTTAGGCTTCAGTTTATTGTTAGGATTAGTAAAATTAGGAATCTTTTTAGGTAATTTACAGTGTTGTCCCAATTTAGTAAATGTGAGTTTGTGTGTTGACCAGGAGAATGGCAGAGACCCGTTAATAGATGTTGGTGCTGGGAGGAGCCGACAGCCTGATCTCTCTCCTAAGAGGAGCAAGGTAGAGGTCAGGCAGCAACTGAAAGGTCAGGAACTCATTGCTGTTCAACCTCTTTCATTCACCCTCAATCCTTGACATCTCCTTCTCTTACATACGGTACTGTGTAAAGGTCATAGGCACCTCAAAGTCAAACTGAGGCTATTTATTTAAATACATGAATATATTATGTTTTATTATCAAAATGAATTACTTCAATTTCATTTTCAGGTGCTTTAGACTTTTACAGAGTATTTTATATATAACTGTTTTCTTGCTCACCAGAACAGTGATCGTTATGTAGCATTTTCCTCTCTCTCTCTCTAACTCTCATTTTCTGAAGGACTGTGATCCTGTGTGTGCTGCTCCCAGTGGAAGCACAGCGGTACTACCTAGGCCCTCTGCGCTCTGCCGGAGTCATTCAGATTAGCAGCCTGTTTCATGCCGGGCCGGGGGGGAGGGGAATGTAACGACACCCGGGTGACAGAGTGAGAGAGCGGCTGGTAATCTAAGAACCAGCTTAACTCCAAAATGGCTTGTCATGTCATGAGACAGGGGGAAGTGACAGCCATGAAAACAGTAACCTAGATTAGCCAGCAGTAAAACCCAGCTCCACCGCGTGGGGTGCCGGGGTACATGGCCGGCGGTTCTGTGTCTCTCGGTTCAATTAAAAACGGGCTGTGAGAGCACAACCAAAACGCTTCCGCCGTGAGTCGCTTGGCCGTAGCGGGCGGACCGGTTTTGAGGCACTCGCTTGCTATTGGACGACCTGTAGTGGTGTAGGCGGTTTGATCGCCGCACCCTGGCCTCCGGAGGGTCTCGGTGACCCACATCCCACCGGGCTTCTCGCCCACCGCAGGCCGAACACGGTCAGTTGGCGAGAGACGTCGAGGGAGGATTTGCAGGGGTTCACGCGTTGCCGGGTCGGTCTGGTGGCTGTAATCTTCACATCTTGGTGATGTTCATGTTCATGTGTGATCACAGTATCATCTCCGTCACCCACCAAGATGTCAACCCCAGTAATGACGACAACTGAATTACAATGTACTTGTCGTCTTTGCACCTCGGTAGTCGCGGTGGAGTACGTGTTGCAAAGTGATCCTATTTATACTTTGTCATTTTTGACAGTAGAATATATGCTCTTGTCTGGATTCTGCACGTGCCCTTTTTGGGGGGGGGGGTTTCCCCCCCAAAGTGCGGTACTTGAGGTTGAACACTGCCCATAGGTTGGTAACCACTGTTGGTGGTAACAAGTCATTCTGATCACCAATGCCAACACCCCCGCGGTCAGGCTGGGACAACCATGTAATATCCTGTTACTGCAGCGAAACGGCACAGCCCCTAGGACACGTCAGGCCAGATGTCGAGGCCGTGTCGCCAATTTAAAGACGTTTAATGTCACTTAAGCTCTTGGGTGAGCCTGGCCTGGCCTGTCCGGGCCCGGCTTCACGGGTCTAGAACAGAGAGGGGGATCATGCTCGAGCTCTGGGTTTGGGTTTTCCTTCATCCCTTCCTCCCCTCTTCCTCTGTGACCGAGGATCATGAACATGAGTGCACGTTTCTGTCTCAAGCAGCTTATGCCCGACTGGCTTAGCCCCGGGGCTTTAGCTTGATTACCTCACTTAAGGACACGCCCCCGGGCCGGACCATTTCACAGCAGGGGGGGGGGGGGGGGGGGGGGGGGGGGGGGGGCTGGACTGGACGTAAGCTCTACTGAGTGAATGCGCGCGCGTGTGTGTGCATGTTTGTGAGGGAGCGATCAGGCAAAGCCAGGGGCTGTTAGATCATTGGACATCATTGAGTTGTGTGCTCACTGAGACATGTGACATGTTGTGTTGCTGTTGTTGTGCAGAGGGCATGGAGTCCGAACAGCCCACAGGGGAAAACAACGTGCGTATCTTTGTGGCGCTGTTCCCCTACGACCCGGTCAACATGTCCCCCAACCCTGACGCTGCGGAGGAGGAACTGCCCTTCAAGGAGGGACAGATCATTAAGGTGGGGACCCCTGGGGAGAGGTTTAGGGGTGGTGATTTTGAACAGTCTAGTCTGCCAGTAATTGTCTGTGTTGTCTATGGTGTCTGTGTTGTCTATGGTGTCTGTGGTGTCTGTGGTGTCTGTGTTGTCTGTGGTGTCTGTGTTGTCTGTGGTGTCTGTGTTGTCTGTGGTGTCTGTGGTGTCTGTGTTGTCTGTGATGTCTGTGTTGTCTATGGTGTCTGTGTTGTCTGTGGTGTCTGTGGTGTCTGTGTTATCTGTGGTGTCTGTGATGTCTATGGTGTCTGTGATGTCTATGGTGCCTGTGTTGTCTGTAGCGTCTGTGTTGTCTGTAGCGTCTGTGTTGTCTGTAGCGTCTGTGTTATCTGTGGTGTCTGTGTTGTCTATGGTGTCTGTGTTGTCTATGGTGTCTGTGTTGTCTATGGTGTCTGTGTTGTCTGTGGTGTCTGTGATGTCTATGGTGTCTGTGGTGTCTGCTGTTCACGAGGCAGCTAGAGAATAACAAGTCTTGTGTCTCTGTTTAATTCCCCATCATTCCAACATCTTTCACGAGTCCAGATCTACGGGGACAAAGATGCGGACGGGTTCTACCGTGGAGAGTCCAACGGTCGGCACGGCTACGTGCCGTGCAACATGGTCTCGGAGATCCAGGTGGAGGACGAGGAGACCAGGGAGACGCTCCTACGGCAGGGCTTCCTGTCCACCGCAGCCAGCATGGAGAAGATGGGTAGGCCCTCCCCGTTACTCCCTCAGCTGTCAGTCACGTTGACGACCAATGCCGACATCCTGTCCCAGTAACCAATTAAACAGATCCCATCTGACCTGTGACCCAAAGGTCCTCAGTCGAACCCCATAACCTGAGCGGTGAGAACTTGAGCAAGGCATTTGGCCTTTATTGCTCAGTTTGGAAGCTCAGCACAAATGTGAAAGCCAAATCCTGATTGGACCTTGTGTGCAACTGACAAAATTGCTTAACACTGCTTTTATCAGGTTTTTTGTTGTCTCTTTCAATTAAATCCCATTCAAAATGCCTAGTAGGACTTGTAAGGTGACCTGAGTAAGAACTGCTTTCGTCTTTCCAGTCTGCGTTAACCAGCTGCGAGTAAAATGAAATGACAGTGAAAGTCTATGCTTGTTCGCAGCAAGCTGTTGGAGGACTGTCTCAGAAATGGAACTACAGCCACAGTGGCTTAGTCAAGAGAAACTGCTCTATGAACTCATTCACTTTTCTTTGTTATTAAGTGGTAACTTTAAATGATGAGTTTGCTGTCTGAACTGAATCACGCCATTCGGTCGTATTACGTTTTTAAACCTTAAACAAACAACACTCCTTTGGGACTCTGTATGTCTTAGTGTTTTGTCTTGCGCTCGTTTGTGTGTGCCGACTTCTTCTAGATAATCATCCCTCCGATGTAGCCAAGCCCAAAGGTCTCATAGGTTTTCCATAGGCTCTGTGTCATGCAACACATTTCAAAGAATCTTTATTTGGTAAAACCAGTGATGGGTCCCGGTGCTACGGAAACCCCACGAACACACTGACAAGATGAAGCTTACAAACGACGCTTTAGGTTCCTATCCAGGGTGATATCAGCAGATGTTCTCACGCCTCCATTTCCCCCCACGCTCCAGGCTGGCTTCTGTCAGTCGGTTATTGTTGTCGGGTGCTTTTAAAAATATATATGTATGTCTTCTCGCAGCCTTCATCCGGTATCCCATCTGGTCTGCCTCTCCATCATTTGGCGTCTCTGTGTGTCTCTTTCATATTTGGTTTCCCTTTTTAAAACCTCCGTTAAGGCGCTCGCCCCCATGCACAGCTTCCGTGTCGCCCCGTCCCACCGCAGAAACCCCGACGCTCCAAGAAAGGTGTGTCTCGCTGACGCTGCCGACTCTCCTCCCCTCCCCCTTACTCCCCCCCTCCCCCCCTGGTCTCTGCCTTCCCTCTACCTCCTTCTGCTTTCCCTCTGTCTCTGAGTCAACTCCTCGCTAATTGATCAGGGGGGATTTCTACCGATTTAGTATGTGAGTAAAAAACACGTGACACAATCTGCCGAAGATGTGTGCCCAAGTGGGCCTGTGAATTTGATCAACAAAGCTGGTCTTTCGTGGGGAAGTCCCGCCCCTCCGGAATCCCCTCTGATTGGTCCCATCATGCCTCTATGTTTGCTGCCATGTGATGTCGTAGCTTCAGAAGGACGGGCTGGTTCTAAGCCCACGAACGGAGGGAACGGAACGGCGCTTGTTCCCGCGTGCTTGACACTGTTCCGCTCACTCCGTTCGGTACGTCTTTGCTGCGTTCCGGTGAGCCGTCTTCTGTGGCGTCAGATTCCACGAGGGGGGGAAATTAAACTGCTCCTCTCTCCCCTCCTTGCTCCTCATTTACTCCCCCAGTGGAGTCTGCTGCATTGTGGGAAGACTGCTCCAGTCCAGGTTTGTGACCCGTCAGCCTGTGTGAAGGAGTCGCCCGAATGCCCGCATGTGTTCGACGACTTGGGCATGATGTCGTCACGCGACCTCCCTTAACCCTTCTCTAACAGCTCCGGCCTCCACTCGACGCCTGCACGTGTTAGACAAGATGAGCATGACATCATCCTTACCACTGCATTCTGACCGGCAGATACAAGCCTCGTATTGATTTCCTGTTCGCCTGTCGATGACCATCTCCTTTAAATGCATTCCCCTCCACCCTGTGTGTTTTTTTTTTGCTCTGAGTGAAATTCACCACGAATTCTCTTTCACCCCTGTTGAACTGACCGTTCCCCGGGTGAACCCGGAATGAGCATCTTTCACCCCTGTTGAACTGACCGTTCCCCGGGTGAACCCGGAATGAGCATCTTTCACCCCTGTTGAACTGACCGTTCCCCGGGTGAACCCTGAATGAGCATCTTTCACCCCTGTTGAACTGACCGTTCCCCGGGTGAACCCGGAATGTCGGGACACTTTTTTTTTTGTGTGACCTTCACTTGCCTTTCATCCGCAGAAGCCTCATCAATGAACCGCTGTTTTCCCTGTGATGTGATGGTTTCTGGGCTCCGCATGACCCTGAGAGTCCATTGACCTCCACACTGACGTAGAGACGGGCCACGCACAAAGGGCCTGGCAGGGTGGCCAGATGCCTGACCTGGTATTTCTGTGTTTGAATGACAGCTCCGAGCCAGTCGGATGTTGCCCCGGCGAGCGCGGCAAGCCCCGGGGCTCGCAGGATGAAGGCCATCTTTGATTACGACCCTCGAGAGAGTTCGCCCAACGCCGACGTTGAGGTGAGAGCCAAGATGGCCTCTGGGACACAGTGGTTGTTTGACCGTGTGTTCATGTTATGGCAACATAACACGTTCTGTTAATGAATTTGGAAAGTTGTTGCTAAAATATTGTAATGTCTGTTGGAGTTACTGGGAATTGTAATACTGTACTTTCGAATTAATAGAACTGCACGTTGGAAGATGTACTGTTCCGTACTGTTGTAATCAGGGTCTTTGCTATTGGCAGGCTGAGCTAACCTTCTGCGCTGGTGACATCATCTTTGTGTTTGGTGACATGGATGATGATGGCTTCTTCTATGTAAGTGCTCACCTTCTCAGTCTTGAACAGGACCGTTTTCTATGTAACAGAACCAGTCAAAGGTTTGGACACAGCTAGTCATTCACAGATTTTTTTTCTTTCTATTTATTGTTCAGGCAGTAATAGTGAAGACAACAAAACTATGAAATAACACATGGTAGATAATGTATATTTTGTGGCCTGTTCAAATATCTACAATTTGATTTTGTGGATGGTTGAAAGTAGCTGCCCTTTGCCCTGATGACAGGTTTGCATTCTCTTGTCACCTGGAATGTCACCAACTTGTTTAACACATGCTGGGCTTTTGAGCACTGCGAGGTCCAACTCATCTCAAACAATCTCAAGTGGGTTTGAGATTTGGTGATTATGGAGTCCAGGTCATCTAATGCAGCGCCATCAGTCTACCTTTTGTTCAGATAGCCCTTACACAGCCTGGAGGTGTGTTTTGGGTTCCTGTTGAAGAACCCATGATAGCCTCACTGAGCGACAACCAGATGGGATGACTTTTCTCTGCAAAATGCATTGGCAGCCATGCCTGTAAAGTCTGCTTTCAGTTCTGAAATAAATCCCGGTGTCACTAGCAGAGCATCTCCTCGATGCGTAACGGTGGGAGCCACACATGCTAGGATCCTCCGTTTACCCGCTCTGCTCGTCACAAAGACAATCCCAATCTCAAATCGTGTTTCTTGGCCCAGGCAAGTCTCCTCCTGTTACGATGAACTGACTAGGGTCCGAGGTTAAACGCATGTGATGTGGGTCTCTGTGTGTGGTTTGCAGGGTGACCTAAATGGACACAAAGGCCTGGTTCCATCTAACTTCCTTCAGGCTGCCCCAGAGGCTGCTGGGAAACCTCCCTCTTCTGACCCTCAGCCTCAGTCTCAGCCCCGGAGAGACTCACAGGTACACTCCCGAGTGCTGAGGGTGTGTTTCTGACTCGGCTACATGACAGTGACAAGAATGGGTCCCATCTGTTGTATGTTGTTCCTGTCCACATTCTGAAAGTAGGCTCCATCAATCTGATCAACTGTGTTGCATCAAGCCCTTTACATAAGCATCGGTCAAGGTGTTTATACAGATACTCCGTCTGGGAGACCAAAGTGCAAGGAACAATATGACATTGGCTAAGAAAACCCCCTAGTAGGGTCAGAACCTAGGACATGCATGACCAGGTAGACTAGGACAGGGTTTACCAGGTGGTCTAGGACAGGAATGACCAGGTGGACTAGGACAGGGTTTACCAGGTGGTCTAGGACAGGAATGACCAGGTGGTCTAGGACAGGGATTACCAGGTGGATTAGGACAGGGGTGACCAGGTGGTCTAGGACAGGGATGACCAGATGGACTAGGACAGGGATGAGCAGGTGGGCTAGGACAGGGATGACCAGATGAACTAGGACAGGGTTTACCAGGTGGTCTAGGACAGGAATTAGCAGGTGGTCTAGGACAGGGATTACCAGGTGGATTAGGACAGGGATTACCAGGTGGATTAGGACAGGGGTGACCAGGTGGTCTAGGACAGGGATGACCAGGTGGACTAGGACAGGGATGAGCAGGTGGGCTAGGACAGGGATGACCAGATGAACTAGGACAGGGATGACCAGGTGGATTGTGAAAGGGGTGACCAGGTGGACTAGGACAGGGATGACCAGGTCCACTAGGACAGGGATGACCAGGTGGATTGTGAAAGGGGTGACCATGTGGACTAGGACAGGGATGACCAGGTGGACTAAGATTTTAAGTTGTTTTAATACGTGGTCCAAGAACTCTGGTCCTCCTAAGATTGCAATTTACCTTTGTGTGGCCATTTAGCCAAGTACATGTGCATGTACATCACTAAACACAGTTGGCCTCTACTAAAATGCTTGTTGCATGATGACAAGTCTTTTCTGAATGTTTGTTTCGCCACAGCAGTTGAATGTTGAAGAATCCTCCCAATGTTGTGGACCTTCTCCAGATGATGCACCCTTTATGTTTATTCCATCTATGACTTTTTTAATTCACTCTCTTGGACTTTTGGTTTTGTTGCTATAATTTCTGTTCTGCTTTTGCATTTAATTTGTCCTTCTATTTCCTGCATGGCCTTTTGCAGAAGCAAAAACGAACTGTGCACTTTAAGACCTGAGCGTAAGTGTCTCTGTGGGGAACACCTGCAGAGTGTTAGTAACTAGTGCCCCTACTCCTTACCAGTGTTTTCCTACCAGTGCTGTTACCTTTCTTCTAGTACCAATACTAGTACCTTCCGCACTACCAGTAACGTCCTACCAGTAGTAATTCCTTCCTACCAATTCCAATATCGGTACTTTCCTACCAATTCCAATAACAGTACTTTCCTACCAATTCCAATATCAGTACTTTCCTACCAATTCCATTTCCAATACCAGTACCTTCCTACCATTTCCAATACCAGTACCTTCCTACCAATTCCAATACCAGTACCTTCCTACCAATTCCAATACCAGTACCTTGCTACCAATTCCAATACCAGTACCTTCCTACTAGTACCAGTACCTTATTACTAATACCAATACCTTTTTACTAGTACCTACCAACTGGTACTTTCCTATCAGATCAGGTAAGCTACTACTAGTGAAAGTACCAGGCCTTTTTGACCAGTGCCTTCCTACTTTACCAGAGTCTTTCTACATGCACCTTTAATAGTCTCCTCAGGTTTGTAGTCTCCTGCCTTTTGGGTCCCGGTATTCACAAGAACAACTGGTGGATGGATGGACTGAGAGTTCTGATCAACTGGTTAGGTACCAGTCCATTTAGCTAACTCAGGTTATCATGACAGGCAGAACCAGGCCAAAACAGAGTGGTACTATTATACCCATATTCCTTTGTAACTTATGTCGTTGCTGTTTACTCTGAAAGTGTCCGCTGTGTTGGTAGATATTTTTTGCATAAATAAACGTCATCCGGGTGTCGGATTGTCCAACGGCTGTTTCTGCGGTTACCCCAGGTGAGACCGTGCCCCCGGATGGACCGGGCCACACCGGAGGAGGTGCCTCCTGCTCCGCCGAACACAGGCCAGGCTGGTCCACTCCAACGTCTGGATTCCTCCTCCGTGGACCAAGGCCCAGGCCCGTCCAGCCCCACCGCGGTCCCGACACTCGCCGCCCCCAGGACCCCTTTGTCCCTCGTCCGAGAGGCAGAACCAAGGGGCACGTCCCCCCCGGGGAAGAAGAAGAGAGGCTTCTTCTCCAAAGGGAAGAAGCTTTTCAAAAAGCTGGGATCCAACAACAAGAAGGATTAGATGGTGAGCCTGGTAACTCCTTGGCACCTCGGTGCAGAGCACTTAGTACCCGTCAGTGGTCGGGGCCGGCTGCCCCCGTCCGTGTTGTGAGGTTGGTTTCAGTGTTCCAGTAATGACACATCAACTGTTCCCTGGGCGACATCATTCACCTCTTCAGTCAATTCTACCAGACGGGCGGTCGTGTGTCCAGCGCCCCCTTGTCCCTGTGAAGTGCACTACGTTCAGCATGTTGGAGGGATGCTGTTTTCTGCCGCGGCCGCCCTGCTGAGAGCATGTTAACAAGCACGCTAAAGCTTCGCGCACGCGTCCCTTGCTGCGCTAACAGACCGCCTCCTAATGATCGGTGAGTGTGTGGGCGTCTCACGTCAATCTGGACGACGTCTCCGGGGCAGATCGGATTTGCTTCGAGTTGATCAGATTTAACATCGCCCTGTTTGTGGTTGTTATATAACGGGTGCTTTGTCCCGCTGGTTATGTAACGGGTCCTTTGTCCCGCTCTTGACCCGATCCTGGCCGTTCACATTCATGGGTTCTGATCACAACCCATGAGTGTAATCCAGGACATGGATAGGATCTGCATGAAGGACACATGTTAGGACCAGGTTTGAACAGGGCTTTCGGCAGGAGTGGGATCAAACCACCATCAGTCTTGCAACACTGTCTCCGTATCTGTCATGGTTCAGATTCATCTGTCGCACATGTATTTTTAACCTCATTCAGGTGGGTCAATGATTCCCTATCTGTCTTATTTTAATAGGATTGTGACTCTGTTTTTCATCGCACACCGAGTCTGGAGTTATCTCTCCAACAACAGCTGTGTCCATTTAATTCATTTGACAAGCATGTTATTTATTTTAGAGACATCTGTGTTTAGGAGTGCTGTGTTGGGTATATATTTGATGTTATAACACCTCCTGAAGTGCATGTAGATGAGGCCAGACTGTTGATTGAACCTGCATTTGCCTTGGGGATATTTTGCAGGTCCTCACGAGAAAAAAAGGCTATTTTGGAGTCGGGTATTAGGGGAGGGGTAGACATTTTTATTTTGAATGGGAATATTTTATATTTTCTCCTGTCACTGCAATGTCATAGGGCATTTCTCACATGTATAATCCAACCACGTTGCAGCCTCCTCATAAATAATTGGAGGAGCAGTTACGAGGGAGGAGGAGCTTAAGATGTTGAGAAATGGCCATGGCGTGTAGTGTTATGAACCCGTCCTAATTCCCTCAGTCTGTCAGCTTTGATTTTCGATGTTTCTTTTCCTCCGTTTTAGGAGTGTCGTAAGTACCGTGGACAAGATTAGCACCTCTTGTACATTAGGAAGTTGTAACAGTCTGTTAGCATGATGGACAACCCAAACCATGGGGGCTTAATAACTTAGCTTGATTCAGATGTTCAAAGTCCAATAATACCCAGTGATTGTGCTTCTGAAAGCGGCCCAACAACAGACAACATTAGTACATTTTGTTATGGGTTTTGTTTGTTTCCTTTGTGGGTTTTTGCCACATTTAAACCATTCCTCAGGTGGGCCTTGTTCCAGTCATTCAGATTGGTCTGTGGCTGTTGAACTGCACAAGACGGTTCTGGCCAAAACAGTAGGTGCTTTGTCTGTTACCATAACGATGAAAGACCAAGCATCAAACACCAGGGGCGTGTTCGCTGAGATTTAAATCCACAGCATAGGACTGCTGTAGTAGATTCTACCTAATAACAGCCTTAGTTAATGTCTGTAGCCCACTGTTCTGTGAGAACATCACAACAACGATGTTTGTAACCCATTGGATTAGTCCCAGCAGAGGGTGGAGTCTAATCAAATCTGAGTCCAGCTGTAGCAAATTGACTGTTTTGGAATTTTATTTTCATTTTCATTTTCTTCTTTTAATACATCTGCATAGATTATCCGTGTTATAAATTCAAAAGGGAGAATAAAAAATGGCATAAAATGCTAATAATGAAAGATCGATGACGACAAAGACATGATTGTTGTGCCACGTTTGAGCAGGACTTGAATGGTCGTGAAAAGTAAGGCGGGAAAACGTCTACGGTGGTGCAATGCAGTGTGGCTCAAAATGGACTGTTGAGATGTGTGTTCCTGTACAGCCTTTACCAACGCACCCATACATACCCGCTCTAACCTGTAGTCCGGAAGCTGCTAGCTAGCTGCTAGCTCCCAGTCTGGTTCCCAATGGGTTTCGTCAACCTTTCTCCTGCACTGTCCAAGTGAGGCCCTGTTGAGCGTTTGCAGGCATTTTAGGCAGCGATATACTGTTATACTATTATAATATTTAGCCTTATAAGACCTTGTTTAGTCTTAATACGTTGTTTACACTTCTTTGACTATTGACTGCATGTGTTATTGTACCATTGTTGTATTCATCATCTGCCTTATTTATTGTTGTTGTGCGTTTTATGTGTAGGACCAACGTTTGCTCGACATTCCGTTTGGGACATTTCAGTCGTCCGATTAATCGTTGATGCATCCGAGTCTAGATTATGAAGGCGAGTTAAGAGTCTCTGTCGGTAAAAATGTACAGCTAAGGTTTACTTTGAGTCAACGTTGGGGTTTTGGACAAGGTTTGACATCGTTCTCCTACAAGGAGGGGACTGTTTTCCGTCCTTCCTGTTCTGTATAAATGGAAGATTCACCTTTTCTATATTACAGTTTCTATTACCCTGTTTTTTGGGGAAAAGCTCACCTGTAAATACGTTTTTGTTTATATTGTTTTTCAGATGTCTTGTTGCATGTGGAGGCCGTATTGTTGATTTTGAGGATCAACCACTTCCTTGTAGTGCACTTGTTGACTTGAAACTGTGGCGATTTCTTTCAATATGGATCTTTTTACAGGAATAAAGTATATTTTCACATAAAAGCATTTGTGATGTGGATTATGATGCTTATTTAGGGTTTGACGGAAATGCATGCAAGTGACAGAAGGTAAAAGAAATCTGATTTTATTTCAGCCTTTATTAGCAACCAAAGGAGTAAATACTCCCACCGATACAGATACTTAAACGTGGGCATCTGACCAGATCAAGCAGACAACTCACACAAAAACTCCCCTGCCCAGATCTCCCAAGTGCGTACACACATACACACAAGTGTAATGAATCCCAAACAATTACTTTGATAGATCTTGCCAGCTTAGCTCAGTGTTGTGTAGGTACAGAGCCCATGTGAACTGAAGGGGGAAACACTCTGGGCTGGGTACACTGCCACAACATGAGACCAAGCCTGGTTCCTCTTTTTCCTCTTCCTGCATGTGAAACAATATTTCTGGCGCCATCTTGGATCCTCTGCCTTTGTCACCGTAGCAAACAGTACACTCATCCATAAAGTAGGAAACACTACACTGTGGCGAGGAGTTTAGTAGTGCTTTCTACTTTATGGATGACTGCACTGTACTTCCTCCACTGTTGATGTCTTCGCAGCTGCTGTCTTCACCTGCACCTGCCTCTGCCTCCGAACGGGTGGGGGAGACGCAAACAGACACACATGACGAACTCGCCCCACCCAGGAATCACATACAACGTCTCTTACTAACTAGTAGTCATTACACGCACACACACTCCCGCTCACAAACAAGAGAATGAAAGTAGAACATGTACAATTGTAAGATGAGACAAATAAATATTGTTTTACATTTTATTGCAAGTGCTAGATGTTTTACATATTTGTAGAAGATAAACATTAATAGGTTTTATAACATTATATAGTTAAAAATGACAGTGGAAAGCCACCTGCAAGTTAGGATTCTGTAACAGTGCCTGGAGTTTGTTGCTCCATACTTAAAGTGGAAGGAACGCTGTTGTTCTGATCGAAGATCAGTCCACTAAGGCAATAGCTGTTGGAAGCCATTTTGTCTTGCATGAGTAAGTTTTTTTCACTTCAAAGACCGTTAAAGTGTTAATGCGTTCAAGTAGTCCATAATTTTTCAGCAATAAGACTTGTTGTATTTTTCTATAGAAACTTGTCATTCAATTTAAATCAAATGTAAAACTCTAATTTAGAATCTTAGTTCCCGTTTTAGTAATTCCAAGTAAACATTTGGTGTGGTTTCTTCGTTTTAAATGAATTAAGATTTTCAGCAGAAAAACAAAAAAATGATATGGTGTCTTACCAATAGCCCAATGGTACGTTGTTACAGTTAAAGAAGCCATTTTAGATTTGGCTCCCTAAATTCTGCCAAAATGTTACAATTTAAATTCCCAAATATCATTAAAAAAAAATAAACGACCGTACCTAGTAGAAAATCGTCACACTATACAATATTATTCTTATTCTATACCTGACCGATGGCTCCTGAGTTTGTGAGAAGCGAAGAGCTCTTCCAGTCTTCGTGAGGGCTGGTTTCTTCTCCCTGTCCTAGAAGAAGAGGATGAAGAAGAAGAAGTTGTGTCCCTTTTAACCCCCTCGAACCCACGTGGTGTACACCACAGGAAGAGGTCCCAACAGTCACAGACATGCTCTCTCCTTCCGCCAGTCTTTTTTTCTCTTGCGAACGCAGTTTAACACTCTCAGGTCTGTGAAGTAACGCTTCAGACCTGTCAGCCTTTAATCTACGTTAGTGTATATGCTAATCAAACCCCCTCGTCACCCACAATCCACCGTGGTCCCTCTAATATGCCGGCGTCCAATTTGAACTTTCTTCGATAAGCCTTCTTGCTAAGAAATGTAACAAAATGAGGAAGGTCAGTACAAATGTCAGTACACGGTTTCCGTGCCTTAACACACTTTTCAAGTCAACTAACTGATGTGCCAATCAGGGAAAAACACAACTATGATCCTCTAATCTAATCTACCCCGGCACTGTCACAAGCCCCTGGTCCTTGTTGGGGAAGGACCACAAGAGTGTTTTCTTATCTACGTCCATGGGCTCTTGTAACCATGCAGCCGTCTGATCAGGATGTCAAAAAGCAACTCCAATGTTCGAATGAAGAGATATCAACGGGGTCGAACGAGAGGCCTGCCAGCCTCTATTTAAAATGGTATTTCACGTTTTATCTACCAGAGTGACGCGTGGGACAAGGGCGGGGGGGGCAGTGAACTAATTCGACCAGTGACGATCTAGATAGTTGTGGTGGTCTCGAGGTAAAGACACTCGTTCGGATATTCAGCAGGTTTTGTGTTAACTCTTGTTTAATGCATCTCGTTATCTATTAATTGATTGCTACGGTTACGTTTAAGGAAGAAAAACGTCTGTGAGCGAATTTGGATAAAATCATCCAGCAAATTATATTTCAGTCATTTAGCAAAGCGGTATAATCCACAGCGACAGTCTGTCAATTGCATATGTTGTTATAGTTTTTTAATGCCCCTGTCATCTAGATGTACTCGTCTTGAAAACAGTACACAATATATTGTAGGGAAATACTTTTTGTTTGTTTTAAATGTTACAGAGTGAAGTCTGAATAAATACCATAACCATAATCTTTGTATGTTTATAGGGTACAGGCGCATTTGTAAATATTGAACTGTATGAATTGTACAATGATGTAGCTTGTCTTTTTTGAAAAGGCCCTAATGGTACATATCCACAGACAGCAGAAACACATGAAAATAAAATAAAAAACTTGTTAACAAGGCTCTTGCTGGCTTCACAGCAGATATGTTTATCCGGTGTGTCTTCACCACACAGCTTTTGACGAGATGCAGGAAGTGGGGGAGGGCTCTGGCTGCACCGTACAACAGAACCAGGAACGTACACATGAGAAAAGAAAAGTTGGAGTGTTTCATTCATTGTGTTGAAATGCTTTACTGTTTTACATTAAAACTTAATACGAAAGCCACTGGGGGGAAAGTACGCTTTGTAGCCGGTTGGTACCAAAGCAAAATAAAGATTTTCTATTCATGTATTTTGTTTCGTACCCTTTTGCTATTCAATTTGTGTGTTGTTGACCTTTGGACATAATCAAGTGGATCTCATCTCTACAAAGAGGTTTTGATCTGGTCTGGCTGGCAGGAAAGCTGCATTTAATTTTCCACTCAACAGTTTATTTTACCCCTCACTTTCGCTGTTCACAGCTGAAAGGACCAAAGAAGTTTCAATTCCCCCTCAGACAAGGCAATGTGAGAACTCTTAGCACTACAGCCATGTTGGGGCAGTTTGTAACCATGGGAACTGGGAGGTGGGTGGAAAGTGGGGGCCGGAGAAGAGGCGGGGTCAGTGGGGTGAACCGAGATGAATGAATGGGTCTGGGCGTGTTGAAACTTGACCATAGTTATTTTCAAGAAAAGCAAATGTGTAGATCATTTTCAACACAGCTGTTACCGATCAGTCCTAAAATGGTTTGGACTGGTCATCAGACCTATCACCTGGATCAATCTAGTGACCTCAATCTCCACTCCGTTTTCCCATTGGAACCCTCTAATCGGGGACCTATTTAGACCCGGGACATTAGTGATGAGTAAGATTATAAAACGTGCAAATATAAACCAATGTGGCAATATTTCTGGGGTTAATAACAGTCATATATAATCACTTCATTAGATGTTATTTAACCGTCTCTAAGGAAATTATATAAACCATTTACATGCTTTAATAACAGACATGTGCTTGCCAATTAACCGCTTTTGAACCTTTTACATATATTGTTGCTGATATTCATATGCCCCATCATGCATGGCTCCGTTTTGCTTCTCTACCCAGAATCCCTGAACGTGATTTCAGCTCATATTAACCAGCATTTCGGCTCCAATTTATGTACCTACACTGCAGTTAAAGTGTCACTGACCTGTTTTGTTTTTTGGCACAAAATCCCCACTGCTTCACATGTGGGATACATTTGACTCATTTGCATGCAATAAAAATCACATTCACTTAAAGTTTTTAAGATCTATAACCAGGTACTATAGTGGGTACTATAATCTGGTACTATAGTGGTAACTATAACCAGGTACTAGTGGGTATTATATCTGGTACTATTGTGGGAACTATAATCTGGTACTATAGTGGGAACTATAACCAGGTACTAGTGGGTACTATAATCTGGTACTATAGTGGGAACTATAACCAGGTACTAAAGTCAGTCCAATAACCAGGTTCTTTAACCAGTTAGTAAAGCAGTGCTAAAACCAGAACTGAGTCTGCTAGTTATTGGGTCTATTAATGCCTGAGAGATATTTGATCATTTCACTGCCTGGGGGATGATCACGAAGCAGGCTAGCAGAGACCTCCACTGTCCTTAGAGAGATAGACCTTATCTGGGCAGGCAGCCATTTCCCCTCCCTCTGCCTCCCCCTGTGCTCACTGGACCGGCCCTCTCACACTGAGAACCTCAGTTGGCACACTGATCTCTATGTAGTGCGTTACATCTGAGTAGGCCAGTTAGACTGTGAACCACATTTGGCACACTGATCTCTATGTAGTGCGTTACATCTGAGCAGGCCAGTTAGACTGTGAACCTCAGTTGAGACATTGATCTCTATGTCAGTTGGCGCATTGATCTCTATGTCAGTTGGCACATCGATCTCTATGTCAGTTGGCACACTGATCACTATCGAGTGCGTTACATCTGAGCAGGCTCGTAAGACTGTGAAACTCAGTTGGCACATTGATCTATATGTCAGTTGGCACACTGATCACTATGTAGTGCATTACATCTGAGCAAGCCAGTTAGACAG
>JACXGK010009070.1:0-20758 GCA_016801125.1 Novumbra hubbsi
CAGCCTAAAAGTTAATCTATAGGTTTCTAGATAAACAGTGTCCTTTGTCTTATCCTCCTAACTTCCTGACCCCCCTCCTTCTTATGGAATGCCCCAAGTAACTTATTAACCCTTGAGCCTACTTTTTAGGAGTCTACTCCTCAATGACATGATTTCAGTCCAACACCCAATCTCTTTAATAATGAATTCCACAGAACCCTCAGATTTAGCGCGAAGGCTTGTAAATTGAAAGGCCGCGCGCGGATCAGAGCGTTCTGTGACGGCATCACGGGACGCGTTGCCTGGGCAACGGCCCTATAGCGCTTGTCATCACTGAGTGGTTCCTCTATCCTGCAAGGTTCCTGGGTTGGCCTATGGTTAACGCTCCCGACTTCCCAGTGGAAGACTCGAGTTCGCGTCCCGCCTGCATGTTTTTCATTGACGAATTAAAACATTGTCCGCCGAAGAGCTTAGGCGACGTCGCCTTTTGCTCCACGGGGCAAAACGGCATCACACAGCCACGCACGACCGCCCTGTGAATTTGGTGGAGCGTGCACACCGGGTGGCGAGTTATCTGAGTTCTGACACAAAACATTGTGGCCTGGGCAATTCGCTTACGTCACAGGCGAATCGGTTTCTCTCTGTATTTCCGGGTACGTTGACTGCTTGTGCTGTTGTTGATTCGGGTGCCTCCGGTAGGGTAATGGAGAAACTTCCCGATTCTTAAGTTAGAGATCAGGGATTCCCATTGCAGACCCTTTTCTGCTTTTGGGTGACAACGTCCTCACGTCGCTTCCTAATTTAGAACGGACGGGGAACTCCGGGTCACCCAGGGTGCGTGTGCCTTTTTTTGCTCCCTCACTTGAGGGGGAAGGACAAGGGCTGCCTACGAGGGTTTTTTTCGGAGACTCCTCAGCTAAGCGCTCTCCCGTTCTCCCAGCATTAAGGAGAACGACGCATACGTTGCACCCTCTGCGCATGGCTCGATGGCACAATACAAAAGGGTTACGCAGTGCAATTTTGTCGGTGTTGGAGACAGCCATGACGTCACCAGAAGACGTGACTGCCCTGTCGTCGGAGATAACGGAGCTCTGCCGGAGAGAGAGCGGGTTAAATCCCCCTACTTTGTGCCGAAAAAAGACAGGAGGAGTGTGGCCAATTTTGGACCTACGCATTGTAAGGGAAATAAATGCGGTTCATGCGGTGTGTTTTGAAATAATGGCTCAACGTGTCACAATAAGCTATAATACCAAAGTGTATAATTGTATGCTTGTGCCTTAAGAATGTGAAGCCAAATCATGAATGTATTAATAATAGTCAAATGAAGCTGCTTAAAGATAAGAACAAAACAAGTATTAATGTGTAGCATTTATGTTGAAAACATGTCTTAAGGTTGGACAAAACTAATAACAGGAAACTCCTAAGGCATGGGAGGAAGAGATGGTCTCTGCCGGACACAGAACAACAGAGATCAGAGCGAGGACGCCTGCCGGCGTCCAGCCAATCAGAACACTACGCACACCACGCAACGTGAAGACGTACAAGAAGATATGACCAATAGGCTCCCTTAAGAAGGACCTATACATTTGAATGTAACTAAACAAAGGGTCTCTTCTTCTCAGCTGTTCCCAGCCGAAACAAGAGCCGTGCATGTTCGATTTGTTATTAAATACTTTGATTATTTTTAATTGAACAAAGTCGTCCGAATCATTTATCTATTTGGACAGCATACTCGACAGATGCGTGGCAAAAAAGGCCATTCCGGATGCGCTCCACGAAGCGCCTTTTGGAGTCCGTCCTCCCAGGCGACTTCTGTACGAGCAGAGACCTGAAAGACGCATACTTTCACGTACTGATAATTCCTCAACACAGTTAGTTTTTCGGGTTCGCCATCGCCCCACTCACATTCTCCAAGTGTGTGAAGGCGGCGTTGGAACTTTTACGCACGGGTATTAGGATCCTGGCTTACTGATACTGGCTTCGTCAGTAGAGCTGACAATGGCGCAGGTGGTGACACAGTTCTCACACCTGGGACTGGCGGTGAACTGGTTAAGATCGCGCCGTAGCCGAGTCAGCAGGTGTCCTATTTGGGTCTCCGTCTGGACTCAGGGGCTATGACAGCACGGTTGTCGGAGGAGCTGACGAGGAGCATTCTCTCTGCCCTGCATCTCTGTCGGCCCCCGTGCACGAGGTCCGTGCTGGCAGTCATGTCCCTTTTGGGATTCATGTCGGCTGCCAACAGGGTGGTACCTTTAGGGTTGCTGCACATGCGCGCCCTACAGAGATGGTTCGCCGAACTACGGGTGGACCCCGTTCGTCAGAGACCAGGACTATGCGCCCCTCGAGACAGATGCTTTCGCTCACCATCCATGACCGACGGGGTTGCTTTAAGCTCCGATTCAGCCATCCCCTGGTCAAGCGTTTCCTCGCGGGCACGCGCCGCCTTCGTGATTAATCAAGGCAGTGTTGCGGCCGAACCCCACGTTTATTGCCTAAGATCATTACGAGCTCTTTTAGATCTCGGGTGATCGAACTGCATGCCTTTTGCCCTTCTCCGCACGGAGATGCTGAGGAGGGGAGACGGCACCTTCTGTGTCCCATTCGCGCGCTGGCACATTACGTGGAACGCACAAAGAGGGTCCGGTCTTCCCCACAGCTGTTTGTGTGCCACGACGAGAGGCACGATAAGCCCCTTTCTAAACAGCGGTTGTCTCACTGGCTGTGCGAATGTATCGCTTCGGCTTATGAGTCAGTGGAGCGCACTCTACGCGCAGGGTTGCTGTGTCCTCTGCCCATTCGGAGGGGTCCGAGTCGAGGATATTTGTGAGGCAGCGTCGTCAACGACGCCGTCACCTTTTATCCTTTTTCTACTTGATGGATGTTCCCTCGTCTTCGTTGACCTATGAATGTAACTGCGGGGTCCCTTCATTGGGACCAGCAGGGAGTACATTTTTGGCTCGCATAGCTCTGCCGTTAACCACTAGGAGCTAACGCCCTCTCGGGGGCGGAGCTCCACGACATATAATGATAGTTACCGGGAATGTAACTGCGGTTATATGAGTGGAGCGGAGCCCCCTAGACTTGATGCCCTGCCGGCCCCCGTTCATTCTCGCTGAAGAATTATATCCGGAGGCTGAGCTAAGGGTGCGCCCAGCTATATATTGGGGGTAGGTATGCCCCGATTGGCTGAGCCAAGGTAAGTGCATTAGAATTTCTCAGTGTGGCCGCTACGCGGCGAGGGTGAACCACTAGGAGCTAACGCCCTCTAGGGGGCTCCGCTCCACTCATATAACCGGAGTTACATTCCCGGTAACTATCGTTCTGCCTACATTGTGGTAGACCACTTTAGCACACCAAAAAACATACCTACGACATGGTTCCTGTTTTTTTTGGCCATCCATATTATATTGCACTGCATGTCCAGTTTGCAAGAAAACAAAAGCTCTCCGTAAATTTGATAGAGCCCCTCTGCATCCATTGACTCTTTTTGTCAGGATTGCTACATCTGGAGGACGAACACAACTGCAGAGCTGTAGCGAAACGATAAGCTTTATTGCAGAACAAAAACAAATAGCAAACAAAGGGCTACTTAAGAAAAACTCCAGGTGCTCCAACAAAACAGTTCAAATGAAACAAATGACGGTAGTAACCGACAGCAACTGTTGAAACCGAATGTTTCCCCGTGTTGCGAATCAGAGAATGTCCACGCCGTCAAGTCTTCCCAAATCATACACCTTTATTACAAATGCATTCGGAGATCTGTCTCGCAGGACAGCCAAGAAGATCTGAAAGTCCGTTCACATGGACACAGGTTAAATAGCCCCTTCCCACACAATCAATGCATAGTAGTTGCTGCGCGTGCTTCCTGGGTGGGTGTGTCTCGTGTCGCAGCCCCCAGCCCTGGGGTGAACCATCTGGTGACCTTTTCTGAGGTAGATTAGAATGGTGTTGTTGTTTCCGGCGCCAGGAAGTCTACAGGACCCCTCTGGCCTGTCTCCCCTCCTCTCCTTCCTGGGTCACTTTATCAGTCCCATGTGTGGGGGTCAAGCTAGAAGTTAATTCATAGGTTTCCATGTACACAGTGTCCTTTGTCTTATTCTCCTAACTTCCTGCCCCCCCCCCCCTCTTTTGGAATGTCCCCAGTAACCTATTAACCCTCCAGCCTTACTCCTTAGGAGTCTACTCCCCAAAGACATGATTCCAGTCCAGCACCTAATATCTTTAATAACGAATTCCACACAACGCATGACTGAAAAACAATGAACCAACAAACAACCAAAACTCAACAACACAGAAATAGGTTCCCCAATCAGAGACAACAGTCTACAGCTGTCTCTGATTGGGGAGAACAAACCGGAATCAGAGTCAGGTCCTGGCTGTGAGCCCCAGCCACATAGAGAAATCTAGAGGCCACAGCCAGGACCTGACAGTTATCTCACTGGCATTCCGACGCATTGATATAGTTGGACCTTTGGAGATGAGCAGGGTGGGTTACCAATATATTCTGGTTGTTTGTGACTATCCACTAGGTATCGCTCCTTTCCATTACCACCTCCAAGGTTATCAGTGTGCTAGTGCAGTTTTATTTCAGAGTTGGCATTCCCGAAGAAAACCTGACAGATCAGGGTACTAATTTTACATCCCGGCTGATTAAACGTTGGGCAGTACTGCAATCAATGCCAGTCTTTACCACCCCCAGACTGATGGCCTAGTCAAAAGGTTCAACCAAACCCTTAAAAATATGTTGAAGCTGTTTGCCACTGACACAGCTAAGGATTGGGATAAGTAGCTAAAGTTTCAGCTTTTTGCCTACTGGGAGATACCACAAGCATCCACAGGGTTCTCACTGTTTGAGCTTGTATGTGGGTGGCCTGTGCAGGGGCTGTTGGATTTATTGTGAAAAAACTTGGAAACCACCTCGACCAATGCAGAAAAGGGTATTGTGCAGTAGGTGCTGCAGATGAGAGATTGCTTGGAGAAGAACCGGGAGAAAGTGATGGAGAACCCGCAGGATTCCAGACAATTACAAAAGCTGTGGTATGATTAGCATGCTCGCCACCGGGAAAACCAGGAGGATCAGAAGGTGCCGTTACTCTTACCCTCATCCACCAGTAAACTGCTGGTACTATCCTCCGCAAAATGGGTCATGTCACTTACAAGGTCCAACATGACAAGGGTAAAGAGAAACAGACATTTCCGCATAAACCTTCTCCGGGAATGGAATAAAGAAAAGACCACCTCTGCAGTAACTATGCTTGTGCACAAGGTGGAAGAAGATGAAGAAGTGTGACATGGACATAGTCAAACAAAAGGCAGGAGAGCATCTGGAGCATTTGGAGGGAGTCCAAGAGGTAGTGTAGCAGGCTGTGTTCCGGGAGTTTACAAACACAAAGCTCGCTACGTGGGTTAATTGGACACAATATGTTGTTCTCTGTGGTGTAGTGAATTACTAATGTCTATCCTGATTGTTCATTTTTAGTGTGCTCACTGTCATTAAAGGAAAAACCCTTACACATACGTGTAGCTGAGGCTGAGCCATGATTTTCTACAGAACTTCCCGACAATAAGTTTATATTTGGATCATTAATTTGCATTTGCAACCATTAGGTATATGCTTTACTGGCATATAAACACACGTCTGAGTTTTCTGATCACCACTGAATAGAAGCATTAGTAATTGGAACAAATGGAAACAATGACTTATACAAAATTAGCACATATATTCTAGAATAAATACCATGATACAGATTCCAAGATTTTACGTTTTATCCACTCCGTTTATATTGCAAAATTCACCTTAGGTTATCTGACCCTGCTGGGGCTCCCTTTTGTTTCTGAAATAATGGTGTTGCGGTATGATTGTATTCACAATAACTGCAATATTTTAGAAATTAAGTATTTATATATTTATAAAAGTTAATAATAACACATAAAAATACCGTATTCACTATGATGAAATTATGTATTTTCCACAAAACTCTTGGTTTGTCAATAGCTTACTCATGTCACCCATAGTTGATTCATGTGCTTAAACTACATGTCTGGGCCTATACTCTGGCATTAAAGTCAAAATTAGAGAGATCCGGCAAAGACGTGCCATTTATGCAGTCTACAGCCTTGGCCAAATTTTGGGAGAATGACACAGGTATTGGTTTACATAATGTTTGCTGCTGCAATGTTTTTAGTCTTTTTGTCAGATGTTACTATGGTATACTGAAGTATAATTACAAGCATTTCATGAGTGTCAAAGGCTATAATTGACAGTCCGCTGCCTCAGTTTTTATGATGTCAATTTGCATATGCTCCAGAATGTCAATTAATTGCAAAGTCCCTCTTTGTTATGAAAACTCAATCCCCAAGCCCTGGTCCTTTAAGGCTGAAAATGATTATTGCAATTAATTGTATTCTGGAATTTGTAACACTTCTTTAGCCCGCTTGCAGCTTGTTCAAAATGTGGCTGATTGATTGTAATCTGGGACAAGGAAGAGGGACCATATCCCCCCAATTTTTGCCTCTTTTCACTGGTTACCAATCAAATACCAAATAGATTTTAAGGTGCTACTTGTTTTAACGGCTTTACATGGATTGGCTAATGTATTTTTCTGATCTCCATACATGGCATCACTCGTCAAGCCCACTTTGATCGTCTACCCTGCTACTATTAGACATTCCACAGTCTCGGGTGAAAACAAAGGGTGATCGTGTTTTTTCGGTTGTGGCACCTAGACTGTGGAACCAACTACCCATTTTTATTAGGTCACCTCCCACCACTGAGACATTTAGGTATTGTGTTAAAACGTATTTTTATTCTTTGGTGTACGAATCAGTTTAGGGTCACTCTCGTGTATCTGTCTTATTTGTTTCTCATGTTTATAATGATTTATTGTGATATGTCTCATTTGATTGTTGCACAACTTATTATGCAATATTTCCTATATTATAATTTATGCAGGTAAGGAAGAAAAAGTCTTCAGCCCACTTAACAGTTGATTAAAGATCGCCTAGTTCCCTGTCACCAAAGTGACAGGAAAGCATCTCTACTATTTCATAATTACATACTTGTTTCCACCCAATCTGTATAAATATTGTTATTTGCATATTAATTCTGTATAATTCAGTCTAGGGGTGTGTCAAGACATAATTGCTACGTGTCTTTTGTAACAATTGTGTAATCTTTTTCTTTGCATTTTGTAATATTGGCAGGCTACATGATATCCCTAGCATTTTTGGACCTTTGTTTTTGGTTAGCAGTGTGTTTATGTCTGAATCAAGTGACTTCCCGGAATTCACAGTGGGAGAATTTTGCACAGTTGATTCAAGTGTCTCACTGTTTGGTTTTGCTTAATTGTTGTGAGATAAATTGGGGATTGTTTGGATAATTACTTGATTGTAATTTGATTCATACGCTGAGGTAACCTTTTGGCCAGTGTTTTGACCTCAGTCATAAGTTTACTCAAAATGGTTTTGTTTCATATTGGGCATTGGAGAGGACCGTGGTTGACCCTCCAAGCTCTGGATGAACTAAGTTGTCTTTTATTCTTTCGAACAACGTCATCATGTTGAAGTTTTTTTTTATCCGCCTGCCGCTGTTCCTCCTTGGCCGTCGGGGATGACACTCATCATTTTTGTATGTCATGCCTTGGTCGGCAGCACTCAAGGGAAGGATTGCTCTGCTCTCTCCTACCTGCTGTGCAACAAGAGAGGCTGCCGTTTTTCACTAATGCAATCCCTCGGACACTGTGCTGTCTGCCTCGGACAGCACCACAGACCTCGACATGGGAGAAAAGGGGGTAATTTCCACTCTGACCCAAGTGGAACCACCCCTTCTTTACGTGAACTCATTTCTCCCTGGCCAGGGGAGCTGGCACAACAAGAAGCTTGCTCTCTCAATGGCAAAGGATAATTTCATGTCGCATCTTTTGGAGTACCAAAAAGCATATTTTTGCTGCCATTTTGTCCCGTCACCTGCCCCTTACTGGCTCCTGTGCCTCCAAGATCTTCCATCACACAACCGGCCCGTAGACCAGGAGCCCTAATTCTGGGCCTGAAATTTGATGCTCCCTGGCCCACGAAGAGGCCTGGTCCTCCCTGGTCTTCGAGAGGACGACTGGTGTCTTCCTCCAGTAATCGTCTGCAGCATTTGGGAGACATTTGGGGATGCGCAAATAAATCTGTCTGCGTTGAGGGTGAATGCTCACTGCAGGCTTTTGGTTTGTGAAATCTCACGCAAAGGACCATCAGGATTATTTTTTATAACTTGGAGGTGCGTAAATGAGATTAATAGGGATTGAATCTTGTCTATTAATACTAGGTAATAGAGCACATTTGGTGATGTGCTAGAGTTGTTTGGAGTAACGTATGTTCTTGCCCCTCGTCTAATATATTTCTGTATTTCTGACAGTGTGTGGTAGTAGGGCTAATAATTATGCATGTAAATGTATACTGTAAGGAAAGAAAACAGATTTTATACAGTATAAAAACTTTGTATTACAAGTTATTTACTTTGACACTGTTGCTAAGAAAAGTTTACTTCAAAAGCATACGTTTGTGTTGATATTTGTTATTTATTAGAAGTTCATTGTTATTTATTACAAACTAAGTTTAACTTTTGTATTACAAGAAATTTGTTTTTGTAAATATTATGTTGTATACACCTGTTCTGGGTTAGTGTATAGCAGCTATTTTTTATTTTTCAAATGTTTTAAATTCAACAATGTTTATTGTTTATTCTATTTTAAAAAAATTGGTTCGTTATTTTGTAATGTAATAAAATGGTAAATTAATTATTTTGTCATTCACATTAATTCCTTATTGTGACAATGAACCTTCCTTCTTATTGTAATGCTTTGTTTTAACCTGGTTGAAGAACAGAGATAAAGCCTCCTGTAACTTCCTGGATCCCTTCTAGACACCACATTTCTGCATTCACAAATGAGCCCCTTTATTTTAGGGTAAGCAACATGCATTATTAAAATCATAACATGTTAGAGTATTTCATGAATATAACGGAACCATAGTGAATTAACCAGTGTGTGACGGTCGGCGTGTGTAAGATGCGGGACCAAGGCGCAGGTGAGCTCCAATATGTTCGGTTTATTTGCGAACAGACACTTAATAGCCTCGTAAGGCGTAAAGTAAATGGCTAACGTGCACGCAGGCACGAAAAGGTAGAGAATGAAACAGTTTCTATAATCCACAGTACAAACTAGTACTGGTATGACACATAACGGCAACAATAACACACACGGAGACAAGACACGCAGGGGTTTAAATACCCAGCTAAGTGGGCACAGCTGCAGGGAATCAGGGAATGCCTTCATAGGACATGGAAAACAGGACAAACATACACGAGGGTGCTAGAAGGCCGGCGACGTCGAACGCCGGGGAGTCACGCGCCCGGAGGTAGGCCCACCACCAGGAGGCAACGTGACACAGTGCATATTTTTTCTAATAACAAACTACCTAAAATAAGTAAAAAAAAAAAAAAAAAAGTATCAAGTAGACCTTTTCAATTAATTCTATATTTTTTCATATCGCAATGTCAGATTTTGCCAATATCGTGTATCCCTACGCCACAACGTATGTGTGATGGTGTGTAATGTGTGGACCAATGCGCAGGCATTAGGCTGACAAATCCCTTTATTTCAGGATGTAGAAATGCAGACGTCTCAGAGAGTTTAGGTCGTGTAATGACTCTGACCGTATACACATAACAGGTAACAATCACGAACACAGAGACAAGACACACAGGGGATTAAGTAGCAAACTACATTAGATGCAGCTGGCGGGTAATCAGTAAGGGTGCGTTCACGAGACATGGGAAAACAGGACATACGAGTACGATGGCAACTAAAAGGCCGGCGACGCCGAACGCCGGGGTGCTACGTGACCAGGAGAGGGCACGGCATCAGGCGGCGCCGTGACAGTATGATATAATACAGTTCGGTATAATGCAATGTTACTTTCGACCCAAGGCCCTCAGTCAAGTTTGGTTTTTGGCCCTTCATAGGAAAAGGTCTGCACTAGATGATGTCAGGAACATGCACACTAGTAGATTGCTGGTAGTGCACTGTTCCTCTTGCACAAAGGAGCAAATACCGGTTTTGCTGCTGGGTTGATGCCCTTCTACTGCCATGTCCATCTTTCCTTGTGTAAAGGCTTCCTGGTATCACCCCCATGCTCTTGAGACTGTAATTGAGACACAGTAAACCCTACGAAGGCAAGTATGGATGTGCCATCCTGGAGGAGGTGGACTACCTGTGCAACCTGGATGAACTGCAGGTACTGCCTCATGCCACCCGTAGTGACAAGGACACTAGCAAAACACAAAACTACAGATGAATTAGTCAAGAAGAATAAGGAGAGAGCAATTGTCTCTGGCCATCACCTACAAAACTATTCTCTTTTTTGGGGTCGTCTTGCTTTTGCCTCTCCAGGGCACCTGTTGTCAATTCCATTTGCACCAAATTAGATGACGCTTATGCTTCCTATCTGGAGAGATTGATACCCTTTACGTATATTTGAATGTGATGCAGTGATACTGTTCCACATGCACATTTTGGTGGAGCTCTGCTCAGGTAAGGTATTTTATTGGACTCATCAAATGGCATATAATGTCTCATGCCTTAGCATTCTGTGAAGTATTGTGACATTTATTTCAGTTGAGCACAATACTATTCTTTCAGCTTAGTTTAGTTAGCTTTTCACAACTGCATTTTGAAGTATACACAGTGGTTTATGTGGTTAAAAAAAGTCAGGTACTGAAAAAGAAATATATAGTTTTGTAGGGGATTGTCCAGTATGTAACGCTTGGCACATCGGGCCCTCCACCACCTTGGTGCTCCACCTCTCTGGTAATTACCGGGTGGAGAATAATGACAGCAGCTATCCCAGAGAGCACACCTGTTACCCATCACGGATTAACTTGTGTATATGTATGTGCGTTTGTCACCCGCACCTCACCATTTATCGTTTGTATGTTGTTGAAACCATCCGTTTCCCCCGAGTCCGTTTTGGAGAAGATGAAGTCAACACATTCAGCAGATAATTATCCGGAGATCAGTTCCACACAACCTGCAGAAAAGATCTGATCTGGGGTAGTCTCACAACAGTTTAAAAAGAGTTCAGGCGACAAGACGTAGCAAGCATTGTTCCAATCATGTTCAATAGTTCTTGTTCTGTATCCTTATTTGGCTCTGTTTCTAGGGTGTTCTAATGCTCTGTATGATAATCAATGCGTTACGTATGTGTGTGTGTCTGTCTGGTGTCTCAACATCGAGGGTCAACTCGAGTCTCAACATCAGGGTCAACAGGACCCATCGGTTCCTTTTGTTTCCTCTTATATATGTGTTTCCTGTTAAGCAGGGTGAGTCAGTGAGTGTATTTGTGTAAGCGTGCATCTTGCGAAAAATTGCCTTTATTAATCTCAAGCATGTTATTGAGTCTAGTTTCAGTGTAAATTATTCCACAATGTACACTTTTGATAAACCAGAGAAGTAATTTACTGCGTATTGGTGGTTTTTCTTTCGTCTCTGGTTTTCACCTCATTTTTACACACTAGTTACACTGGCATGTCACACAAGAGGTTTATTCTGACTTGAAAGGGAACTGCCATCTGTGGATTATATGGATATGTTCTCTCTAATGTCTGCACGAAGAGGCAGCCTGCTGCACCATTGAGAAAAAGGGTAAAAAGTACAAATACATTTTAGATTGGACCAGAGTTTAACTGACTAGGTGAATTAAATCTTAAATTCAGACATGAAACATGCATAAGGACGGGTCAAGTCAAAGCAGTTGTGTAAATCGGTTTTAATGGGATATTCCTGTGACTCTTTGTAATTATGTCAGGTCCTGTGAAGGACTGGGAATAAAAAATAGCCCCAGACTCTTTGACTTTGAACAGTCCACCAAAACCCCCTCAATACTACCCACATAACCCACACTAGACTTTATATGCAAACAATATTACTGAAACGTATTTGTTTCCAAACAGCCTGTCTGTCTTTGATTCTTCCACATTTAATTGTTAAGAGATGATGAACAATTCGGTACACAGTTATAATTTAAGTGTGTGAAGGTCAACGGCTGTGCCCTGTCTTTCTCCTTACTGTGCTCTTGTCACTAATGAGCAACAATATATTTCATGTGGAAGTTTGAATGACCTGTGTCCTTGAACGACTTGAAAAAGTTTGCCCTGAGCTCAGAGATCAGATAATCCTTGATTTCAGAGAATATGCTGTGTAACGATGAATGATAGCTAGGGAGGTGGATCAACGAATATTTGGAACCAATGGTGGAAGATTCAGGAAGGATCCACCCAGAAATGAGCATAATGGGAGGGTCTAATATCCCTGTATAACCATTGTTACGAACCGGTTCAAAAGTGCGTAACAACCCAGGAGACAACGTGGAGATGAGCAATAATACAACCCAAAAGTCTGTGTCTACCTGGAGAATGACCCCTCTGTTCCTATGAATGGTATATTTAACCACAAACACACCCGAGTCCAGGTGTGTCCCATTACGCTGACGACCCTCCCAACTCCGCCCACCAACATCCCACTAAGGAAGACAAGAGAAAAGAGGAAAAAGTCTATTATTAAATTCACAACTTCTGAGTTCTGAGTTCCCACAATAAAACGTGCATAATGTTTGTTGTAGAATTGTATTAAATGATTAGACCCCATAATAATTATAGAATGCTGCTGTAGTTTACTATGAATTCTCAAAAATAAATTATATTTTATCACATTTTAAACAAACATAAAGCTATGGAAAAAAATAAGACCTCACTGCAAATGTTTCTTAAGTCAGCATTGTCACAATTATTGTTTTACACAAAGTTTGCTGCTGCACTGTTTTTAGATCCTTTTGTCAGATGTTATTATGGAATATTAAAGTATAATTAATTACAAGCAGTGTCGAAGAATATTATTGACAATTACATTAATTCATGCAATATTTGCAAGACCTCTGCAATTTTCCCAGGCACGCTGTCAATTCACTTCTGGACCACATCCTGACTGATGGCAGCCCATTCTTGCATGATCAATGCTTTGAGTTTGTCAGAACTTGTGGGTTTTTGTTTGTCCACCCGCCTCTTGAGGATTGACCACAAGCTCTCAATGGGTTTGAGGTCTGTGCAGTTTCCTGGCCATGGACCCAAAATCTAGATATATTGTTCCCTGAGCCCCTTAGTTACTATTTTTGTCTTATGGCCAGGTGCTCCATCATGCTGGGAAAGGCACTGTTCGTCACAAAACTGTTCTTGGATGGTCTTTATTCATGGCTGTGTTCTTAGGCAAATTTGTGCCTAAGTGAGCCCACACCCTTGGCTGAGAAGCAACCCCACACATAAATGGTCTCAGGATGTTTTACTGTTGGCATGTCACAGGACTGATGGTAGCACACGTTTTTCCAGATACCCCAAACAAATAGAAAGGGGATTCCTAAAAAAAAAAGACTTTACCCCAGTCCTCAGCAGTCCAATACCTATACCTTTTGCAGAATATCAGTCTCTGATGTTTATCCTGGAGAGAAGTGGCTTCTTTGCTGCCTTTCTTGACACAAGGTCATCCTCCAAAATCTTTGCCTCACTGTGCGTGCAGATGCATTCACACCTGCTGCCATTCCTGAGCATGTTCTGCGCTGGTGGTGCCCCGATCCCACAGCTAAATTAACTTTAGGAGACGTGCCTGGCGCTTTCTAGACTTTCTTGGGTGTCCTGAGGCCTTCTTCACAACAGTTAAACTTCTCTCCCTGAAGTTCTTGATTATCCGATAAATGTTAGATTTTGGTGCAATCTTACTAGCAGCAATATCCATGTCTGTGAAGCCCTTTTGTGCAAAGCAATGATGACTGAACATGTTTCCTTGCAGGTAACCATGGTTCACAGAGGAAGAACAATGATTTCAAGCCCCACCCTCCTTTTAAAGCTTGCAGTCTGTTATTCTAATGGCATTGCCCTCATCAACATCGATCACTGAAATGATGCCAGCTGAAATGCAGTGGAAATGTTTTTGGGGGGATTAAGTTCATGTTCATGGCAAAGATGGACATTGCAATTATTGTAGTTAATCTGATCACTCTTCATGAAATTCTGGGGTATATGCAAATTGCCATAATAAAAACTAAGGCCGCAGACTTTGTGAACATTTATATTTGTGTCATTCTCAAAACATTTGGCCACGGCTATGCATGTATTGCAGCCATTCCGTTCCAGTGTCTGTTGAATTCCAACAGAAACACATCTCATTCTAAAGAATTCGGTACTGATTAGGTGATCAACCAACCAATCTTTTTAATGAGGAAAAGTATAAAAAACACTCCAGGGGTCAATACAATCCTCTTGCAATAGGACCAGCTGGATGGCAAAACCAGTGCTGGTCGTACCACAAAATTCATTGGAATAAAAAATAAATACTGGCCATACCAAAAGAGTTGAAAAGGAAAGTTTTGAGTGAGTAAAAGAAGAGTTCATTTCAATTCTGGCTTTACTGGCAGAGGGATTCAGAGTGTCGGGTTACTTCCATCCTTAAAACCTCGAACACTGCGGTTCATAAGAACAAGGTCAAGTAGCAGACAACGGGAACAATACAAAGCTACAGGCCAGCAGAGGGCAAAAATGACTCCACCGACCCGATGACCGCCAACTCATTAAAATGTCACTCAACAACCGTAGGATGATCAAATGACCAACAAAGAGAATGGCAAACAGCAGCTGGGTTGAAGTGCACGGCGAGGACGGTTTGAAACCGTCCTGCTCTGGTGGCAGGGCTGAATGCTAGAAAAAAGCTCTTCATCAATGAGAAGCAAAGAAAATCCTGGCTGAGGTTTGCAAAAGACCATAAGGATTGGGCCGTAGAGGACTAAATTAAGGTAATGAGTCCTATTGTCAGCTTGGCCAAACACCTGGTCATCTATTGGTTAGACAGAGACCTGGAGAGCCCTACAAGCCACAGTGCCTCGCACCCACTGTAAAATTGAGGATCGTTGGTGATCTAGGGGTGTTTCAGCAAGGCTGGAATCGGGTGGTTATATCTTTGTGAAGAGTGCATGAATCAAGGACATACAATGTTGTCAGTAGTTTATAGAATAAAACAAATTTGCAAATTTTTACCCAAACACATAACCATTAATAGTAAAACCAGAGAAGCTGGGAATTTTGCAGTGGTCGCTTTTTTTCAGAGCTGTAAATTATTTTATTTGTTTTATGTTGGAAATGTTATTAAAAAAGTCTGCAACATCAAGCTCCAAAGCAGTGATCACTGCACAATGCCAAACAATTAAATAAAGACCTCACATGTCTGCTGTTCACCTGCGACCCTAGCCAAAGACTCAAAATCCCACTCTAACAGACTATGCAGGTATACACGTCAATTATTCCAACCAGTATCAGATTTCTAAACAAAGGGAAACTATAAATCATACTGTCGTAACGACAGTATTATACAAAGTAAACTTGTCCTCGGTCTGGGAGTATGTGTATCTAATGACTGAATGTTACTGTTCTTTTATTTTGTGTAATGTTTATAGCAGATATGCAGGCAGTGTTGCTAGACACATTTCCTCTAAAGAGACAATAAAATATTTATGAATTAATTCATCTTTCAGTAAATTTAAAGGTGATATTCCTTCTTTAGACCCATTCTTCCGCTCTTCACAAAATCACTGTTAGGGAGGTCAGTTTTGTAACAGTGATTTTGGTTTCAGATTGGGCTTTATAATTTGCCTTCCAGGTTCTTTAGCAGAGTTGTTATTTTGACCAGTGCAATTAAACATCCTCTCAAAATGACATTCTGCTTTCAGTGCTGATGAAATGCTTATGATAGGACTTCAAGTCACAGATATGTTGTCCATCATGCTATCAAAAAGGCAGTCCACTAAAACCTAACTATGCATTGTCATACATTTGCATTATCTTACAACAAATATATGTTTCCTGCATTTTGTGGTCATAATAATTAGCAAGCAACATTTTGTATCTAAGAAATCTGGTGCAATGCAATCATTTGCACACAAGCTGGCTGGCTACCTAGGTTGTGGTTACACCTTGTCAATATGCATTGTCTGTAGAAGTAGGAGTTGTTTGAAAAGAGCTTTTTTCATTGTGGGTAAAAAAATCACAGTGCACATTTTGTAGATGTTTATTTAGTAATATAGCCTTTTAGTTATTATTTTCTACCTTGACTCTGGGACCTTTGTTGGAACAGTGTTTGTGGATGTTTCTTCATTAATAGTTTTTATTTTCTGCTGGAAGTTGTGTGTGTCAGGGTCTTTGTAAAGCTGTTTATAGAACACGGTCCATTTGTACTGGTTATGCAGGGTCAGGAGGGTTAGAGTGGCGGTGGCAACCACACTAACTAAAGGACTATGTTACATTTGAAGTGAATCATCCCCCTGCAAACTATTCACAAAGACACCCAGCATCATTGGCCTTGTCTGTGCATGTGTTTTTTTTTTGGAAGGTAAATACACATACATATAAACATACAAATAATACATAATGTGTTGACACAATAAATGCATGCATTGGATTCTATGTTGTCATTCTGTGTTGGTTGCTGCTGCCTTCTTGGTCTTAATTAGCTTTTTTGCATACAGGGTTCAATTCAAGTAATTGAAGTATTTTTTTCTTCCCATAATATTTTAATCCTTCTGCTTTGCTGGGATTTTTCAGTTTGTGATATTTCTATCACTGGTATCACCCAGCGTCTCTTATTGTTTGATTATATTTCTGCTGGGATAGTGGGGTAGTCTGTCATTGGCTGTTTGGCTGGGTTTGGTTTGTTTGGATCCTTTAATAACTTCAGGCATCCCTAGGTACATATTGCTCTATATCTCATGTGTTCACTCACTGCAAGTTCATCATTTTAAAAGGCTAATTGATCATTACAAGAGAACATGGACACTGGACAGAGGAAAATGGTGTAATGGACAGAAATCAATGTTTGAGGTGTTTGGATCATAAAGAAGTACTTTCTTGAAACCTAGACAGTATCAGTCAAGCACGTTGGAGGTAATGCGCCGTTCTGGGGGTGCTTTGGTGGTGGTAAAGTAGAAGATTTGTACAGGGTTAAAGCAATCTTGAAGAAGGAAGGCTATCATTCAATTTGGCACCACCGTGCCACACCCTGTGGATGGTGCTTGATTGGAGCCAAATTCCTCCTACAACAGGACAATAATCACAAGTGCAGCTCAAAACTATGCCAGAACTGTTTAGGGAAGAACAGTCAGTTGGTATTCTCTCTGTAATAGAGTGGCCAACACTCACTGTCTTTTCTTCCTGTCTTTCCTCATGGACTCAATTATTCAGATTAAGCATTAAGTGGGGGAGCTCCACACTTTGTAATCTCTTATCATTATTATTATAGCCACCCTAACTTCTCCTACAGTTCTTGCACTATGGATACATGACAGATATAAAAAAATGTGTCTAGTTGTCAATTGCGTTGCTATTGTTTTGTGGAAAGGTTTCACTGCAAGGTTTAGGTAATATTTACATTGTTGTGGCAAAAACGCAGCCTGTCAGTTGAAGATGCTAGCAGCATTTTTTGAAGAAGTCATTTTAGCAAGCCTCACTAGATTGATTTCCCAAAACTGAACTAAGTATTGAAGAATTAAGAAATATCTTAAAGGAACAAATAGAAATTGCAGCACTATTTATATCCCCGGACTGGTTAAAGATAGAAGTCTAAGGTTTTTCCACGTTCTAGGAGACAGTCTGCTGCAAAAAAAAGAAGTAGGCAATATGTGGCCAAGTAAGATATTTTGTTGCAGTCAATGCTTTTTGATAGTTGGATTTCATGAATCACTTCTTGTGGTAAAGAATTTATATGCATATGATTTAAAGATACCATCGTAGTAGTTCACAACAAATGTGATATTTCCTATTTACTTTCTGCTGTTAGGTAGTTAATCCATGAATCGAATATAAGTTTTGGCCTGTTCATTCTATTCCCAGGTCAGGCTTTTATATTGAGATTGACGGTTTAATGGCTACCCTGTAAAGACTATTCTTTGGACCCCGTTGCCAGAAGACTTAGGAACATTCCATTCTGTTCATTGTGTGTGTGTGGGATCTGATCACCCCACCTGTGCGGTAGGATAGTTGTGTATGTGTTGTACTCAGAAAGTTGTACTTGCATATTTTGATTTCTTTTAAGATGTTTAACAACGAGAAAATTAGAGGGGTGCCCCCAGGTGATTGTTAAACAAACTGTAAAATCTTATAATTGTCACGGTCGTGGTGTGGGTTGAAACCATTTATGAAAGTAAAGAGTGAATTTAATCCAATGAACAGAAAACACGACAACACGAACTGTAACGTCAAATGAAAGGTGCTAAATGATTCAGCAAAAAACATATAAACGAATTACAAATAACATGTAGCGTATTCACTGAAATATGGAATTAAACAATGGACAAACCGTGAAGCTGTGTAACACAAACAATAAACCACACCGAGTGTGGCTGTAGCCTAGCCTAAGTAGGCTCCCCAATCAGAGTCAACTGAATGCAGCTGCTCTGACTGGGGAGCCCACAATGGCATAGAGAGGGCTAGAGGCCTCTCTAGCCGGCATGCCCTGAAATGGCCAGGGGCCCGCAGCCAGGGCATGACAATAATTGATATTAATCTATTTTCCGTTTTCATTTATTTCTATGTTACATTTTGGACTTAGCTATTTGGACATATCTTTGTTTTTGCATTTGGGAGATGGCCAGCTAAGTAATGGGAGATTATCTGTGTTAATTTACTGCTAGTACTCATCTGGACACCGGACACAGCTGCTGCAACAGCGACACCACTTTACAATTTCCTCGGAATTGTACCTTTCCTAGTATTGCTAGTGCTTCCACTCCACCTACACCTGAGGGATATACTACAAAGCGAGGTAACTGGCTTATCGAGGTAACTTCAGGAGTAACCCAATGACGTCGGGGGTTACTTCCCGATTAACCTGTTCTACCAAAAGTGAATACGTTTTACCTGAGGTATTCTGTCATAGCAATATTCGCTGCGTCACTAAACTGCTCCGAGCAGGTTAACTTCGTGGTTGCCTCGATGTTACCGTATAAAGGCACCGGCCCTCCCACAATTGTCCAAAAAATTAAAATTTGGAAGAACCAAGAATCAACATTGGCGCACGAATTCTGAGAGGTGAGCGTGTTTATAGACCATACAAATCCTCCTACTTACCCCGATTAGGTTCTCTATGAAATATATTGATTCTGATTGGAGGGAATTCCGTATATCTTCCGTCTTGTAATGCCAGACGTCTCCAATATCACTCGCCGGAGTAATGTCCTCACCGTTAAACAGAACATCTGAGCAAGAATTCCGTTTGCAAGTACTTCCTCTCATTAAACTGCTGGGTACGTTTGTTGTGTTCCCAGGCAATATAAGCATTTTAAGGATCAAAGAAGCTTTTTTTTTTTTAGGTTATTCGTAATGTGAAAACCCTTGGTCTATTATTAATATGCAAAGACTGGGCATATGTACAGAACACATTTTTGTCCATAGGAATCCCGAGGGTGATTGTTGCGATTAACTGTACACATCCCCATTAATGCGCCTCTGGGAGAACATGAGGGGGATTATGTGAATAGAAAGTAATTTCAAAGCATCAATATTCAGGTATTTAATCATATCGTATTTGATCTGACATGTAATATATTCTACATTATTTAGTCTACGTATATTCAAGACAATGAGAGGTGTTCAGCACATTAGATGGCGATTTTCTTACAATGGCAGTATTTTGAAATTGCCTAAAATCATATGTTAAATGACATGTGATCACCATTTAACAGTGACTAATCTGGAGGCCATGTGGCCTGGGTCAATGCATGATTTGGAAATCCTCTCTTGGTCAGAGTTTTGTACAAGGTGTAGGATACCTAAAGTTTCCCCCCGGGTTGCAAATCAGAGAATGTCCACGCCGTTCAAGTCTTCCCAAATCATACACCTTTATTACGAATGCGCACCCGGAGATCTGTCTCGCCGGACATGAAGATCTGAAGTCCGTTCACATCGGACCCCGTTTATGTAGCCACTTCCCCCCACAGTCAATGCATGGAATTTGCTACGCACACACAGTTAATTGCATAGAAGTTTCTGCGCGTGTTTTCTGAGTGTCCGTCTCGTGGGCAGCCCCCAGCCCTGGGGTGAACCATCTGGTGACCTCTTCCAAGGGAGATGAGAATGGTGTTGTTGTGTCCGGCGCCAGGAAGTCTCTTTAATAATGAATTCCACAAAGGTAAGACAACCACAACCCTATATTCCCCACATCATCCTGTTCTGTGACAATTTCTTTCTATCTTCCCAAGGGAAATGTGATGGCCTGCTGCTTCGGGACAAAAAGCACCAGTGTCTGTGTTACCTGATGACCCCCTATTCTGACCCACAAACAAGGGAACAAATTAAATATAATGTGTCTCACAGCAACACATAAGGTCAAGATAGAGATGACATTTGTGGTCATCAAATCATGCTTTGCTGGTCTGCAAGGCTTGCGGGTGCTTTTGAGCGGGCATGTGAGGTGGTGACAGCATGTGAGGTGGTGACAGCATGTGTGGTGGTGACAGCATGTGAGGTGGTGACAGCATGTGAGGTGGTGACAGCATGTGTGGTGGTGACAGCATGTGAGGTGGTGACAGCATGTGTGGTGGTGACAGCATGTGAGGTGGTGACAGCATGTGTGGTGGTGACAGCATGTGAGGTGGTGACAGCATGTGAGGTGGTGACAGCATGTGTGGTGGTGACAGCATGTGAGGT
>JACXGK010009071.1:0-20682 GCA_016801125.1 Novumbra hubbsi
AGGTCCATTACCACGTATAGAAACACAGGTCCATTACCACAGATAGAAACACAGGTCCTACAAGACCAGAGGTGAGGAGACTAGCAACACCGGTCTTTGTTAACAAGTCAATATCCAGACGGCTAAATTGTGCCGACAAATGTCGCCTTCATCTTCAGATACACAAGGTCCAACCACATTTGGACGGGTGCCCGTATTACGACACACATGCAGGGCCAGGATCTAACCAACGATAACTAGGATTATCTCTTGGATTACTCTGATTCATTCTTGCCAGCGGTTAGTGTGTTATTTTATAATCCATCGTAATCTCCATTAGATTAATACTCTGTGGATGATATCTGGTGTATAATATGTCTACTATGTTGCTGAGACTCCCGTTCAGTGACTCCATAGAGAACATCAGGAAATAACAGTGGTATGTTACCAGGCTAACCCCTGATGAGATCCTCCATGTTGAAGATCAAGAAAGCACATAGCGATCTGAGACCAGGCTAACTCGCCACTGGACTATCTGACATGTACATGAGATGTCAGTTGGCCCAGCAGGTTAACTGTATTCCCTGTGGGGTTCACGATACCATTGAATCCATGTATTCCCTGTGGGGTTCACGATACCATTGAATCCATGTAGAACCTGTGGGGTTCACGATACCATTGAATCCATGTATTCCCTGTGGGGTTCATGATACCATTGAATCCATGTAGAACCTGTGGGGTTCACGATACCATTGAATCCATGTATTCCCTGTGGGGTTGATGATACCATTGAATCCATGTATTCCCTGTGGGGTTGACGATACCATTGAATCCATGTATTCCCTGTGGGGTTGACGATACCATTGAATCCATGTAGAACCTGTGGGGTTGACGATACCATTGAATCCATGTAGAACCTGTGGGGTTGACGATACCATTGAATCCATGTAGAATTTCACTGAGCCTTGAATCTGGTCAGGGAGGATTGAACTGACCTCTCCCTTGGTCATATCTCTCCCTACACCACAGGTTCCAAATGGCACACGGTCACCTTTAAAGTGCTCTTCTTTTGACCAGAGCCCCAAAAGGAAATATGGTGCCATTTGGTATACTGTCAACATCACGTTCTGTGGAGCCGCTGCCAGTAGCAGAACACACATAAGCTACTATAAAATATAAGTAACAAATAACATTTGATGAATGTTATACTGCACTTTCCACTCTCATATCATATATATGGAAAATACATTCCAAGAAAGGTCCTGAGCTCAGTGATGTGTTTTACACTGGCTTGGAAAACCATGTGCCACAATAGAACACTATTCAGGGAACAATATTTCATATTTATTGTGAATTGCCCTGTGAAACAAATATCTCAACTTTAAGTAAATGTTGTTACAGCATAACAGATTGATGTCTGCAGGAAACCCAGACACTGAAAAATTGTCATGAGAAAGGCTCCAACAATTCACAGCAAAGAAAACTCTGTGAAAACCAAATTGCACTCCAGTCCATACAGAGCACAACTCTTTTGAACCTATATCCTATACAGTGCCATTGGCAGACAGGGTAAAAAAAACTACAAAAAACAAGAGCAATTGCCAAGCAAAAATGGTGGACTGCGTCAAATAAAAGGAATGTCATGCCTTTTGCGCAATTGTTTATAGGTTCCCAAATGTGGTATTTTCACCGATATCCACACATATCGATTTAGTGCTTTACTAAGGTTGAGCAATATACAGCTCTAAGGTGTAGCTTTAGGGCTAGCCTGACCCCAATCAACCTGAGTGAGATACACACAGAACAATAATGACTGAAAAATACATTATATAAGAAAAAAAATCAATTTCTATAATAACATATTAGAATAAACAGAACAGCATCCTAGAGATGAGGCTTGTTAATTAGTCTTTGTGGATGATAAGGAATATTCCCATGTCAGAATGTTTTGATAAGTGTGTTTGAAGGAATCAAAGTCTCTAACACTGTTTGAATTAGTTGGTGAGATTCATTATTTAATCAAGAGTGCGCTGATGAAACACAAACAAAACAGGAATGGCTTGTTTATTCTTTCAGGCAAGTGTAATTTTTAATTTAGATACAGATTCTGCAAACTGGGCAATATATGCAATTTGCTAAATCCCTTGTTGTGTCCATAGTTTGGGAACAAAGCTGTAATCGTTGTAAAACTCATCTCTAAGGAAAACGTCTAGCTGTAAAGTGATGCAACATTGAGAAAATGAGTGGGCTCTTGTAGAATCTAGAGGTAAGATCACGCTGTAAGACATTCAGACTAAACCGTCAGCGCTAGTAAAACATTCCTCCAGATAAATAACTTCTCACTACTGAGGCTGAAACATTGTCTATAAAGCATGCTAGTCTCCAGAAGTATCTTGTTGGTGTGAGGTAGAGAGGAGTCTCTGCACAAAAACAGACTGTCTTGGATACTTCTTCTCTCCTCTCCAGTTTGGGCTGTTACCTTACCCCCCGCCGGCCAGCGATGTGACAACTCAGTAGAGTTAAACACTGCGGTTCCCCTCACTCTCTAGTTGAGGTAAACACTGCGGTTCCCCTCACTCTCTAGTAGAGGTAAACACTGCGGTTCCCCTCACTCTCTAGTTGAGGTAAACACTGCGGTTCCCCTCACTCTCTAGTTGAGGTAAACACTGCGGTTCCCCTCACTCTCTAGTAGAGGTAAACACTGCGGTTCCCCTCACTCTCTAGTTGAGGTAAACACTGCAGTTCCCCTCACTCTCTAATAGAGTTAAACACTGCGGTTCCCCTCACTCTCTAGTTGAGGTAAACATTGCGGTTCCCCTCACTCTCTAATAGAGGTAAACACTGCGGTTCCCCTCACTCTCAGTTGAGGTAAACACTGCGGTTCCCCTCACTCTCTAGTTGAGGTAAACACTGCGGTTCCCCTCACTCTCAGTTGAGGTAAACACTGTGGTTCCCCTCACTCTCTAGTTCTGTCTGCATGCATTTCTACCAACCAGTGAGCCCTAGATATCCACCCTGCTGAAGGAGACGTCTAAGCGTCAAGCTTCAAAATGATGCTCCATTTTTCCCCACAGTGCCCATGTTTTGACCGTGGTAGTGGTCAAAAGAAGGACACTAAATGGGGGACCATGGAAAGGTGAACAGGGGGTACCAATGCCAACCTGTTACTATTAATGAAGCCTTTAGAACAGACAAAAGATGTTGTGTAGCCTGAGCTATTGGCTCCGTGAGTAGAAGAGAATGGAACCCAGGCTAGAAGCCACCGAACAGAATAACCATGAATTGTTGCCAGCACGTTTTCCTGTAACTGTTTAACAAATAAGAAGGAAATTGAAAGGTTAGGGGGGATTATCTAAAAACATAAAAAATACACCACTGCAGGGTAAAATTTGAAAAACTTTCAAGCTGGCGTTTTCAGGGTTAGCAGAACTCCATGGGAGGGACCACAGAACCCCATGGGAGGGACCACAGAACCCCATGGGAGGGAGCACAGAACCCCATGGGAGGGACCACAGAACCCCATGGGAGGGACCACAGAACCCCATGGGAGATACCACAGAACCCCATGGGAAGGAGCACAGAACCCCATGGGAGGGACCACAGAACCCCATGGGAGGGACCACAGAACCCCATGGGAGGGACCACAGAACCCCATGGGAGGGACCACAGAACCCCATGGGAGGGACCACAGAACTCCATGGGAGGGACCACAGAACCCCATGGGAGGGACCTACTGAGGGTTATCATTATTAGTTTTAGCAGAGGGAAGGGCTGTCTGTGAGCGCTAGTTACATGTGTGCTAACAGACACTCGCACACTAAACACACACACCTTAGAGTGCTGTGTAAATGCAGGGGAGAATTTGCAGTATCAAAGAGTATTCATCGAGAGCTGCAACGACTCTAGCTCCATTACATTCTCAAAGAAAATTATGTTTTTTCGTTCATTTATTCTGAGGCGAGAGTTGTTGTTACAAGAATAGCTGTTACAAGGGTAGCTGTTAAATTTCACACACTTATCCAGAAAATGCTTCGTCACCCCCTCCATCTACACTAGAACTAGCTGACACGCAGAGAACTGCTTCCTTGTAAGTAAATGTGTATTACTGAAATGTTTTCAACTGGACACTTTTTACACCACCAACTCCGGTTAAACGTAGTGCACTACATGTGGAATAAAATGACCCTATAATTCCCAGAAACAGTAGCTGCTGCAGCTGAAGATAATTTCTCGGCAAATCGCTGGTCTGGTAAAGTAAGCCACTTATGATGCTAAATTCTCTGTGTCGTGGGTGAGTTACACCAGACTCAATTCACAACACAAATCACCGCCATAAGTGTTTTTCAGCCTCCGCCATCTGCCACAGTAAACATCCTTCACGGGGAGAAAGCAACTCTCCTGGTCACACACACACACTCACACTAACACACACACACACGCACCCACCCACTCACACTAAAACACACACACGCAGGTCTCCCCATGCATTTCTGTGAGTTTCTATCCACCCACGTTCCATATCTCTCCGTTCCTCTATCTGTGTCTTTACTGTCTCGCTCCGTTCCTCTATACATCTCTTTAAAGAGAAAAAAGAGATATCGACATATTGCATAAGAGAGCCTGCTGTCACTAACCGCTGTCAGTCAACAGCGAATGTTTCCACCAAGACTACAGTGAGCTTAGTAAGGATCGATGTGTGCGGTAAACCTACAGGTTGGGACATAAACCAACAGTAGCTGTGTGGATAATCTGAAGTGGAAGGAGCCTGTCACCATATCATTCTGACTGACAGATATGACAGAATAAGATCGTTCCAAATGGCCTACTTTCTACAGCCCCATTACCTAGGTGGTCCTATAGCCCCTGTTGGACAGTGCTGGTTTGACCAAACACCCCTGTTGGACAGTGCTGGTTTGACCAAACACCCCTGTTGGACAGTGCTGGTTTGACCAAACCCCCCTGTTGGACAGTGCTGGTTTGACCAAACCCCTGTTGGACAGTGCTGGTTTGACCAAACCCCCGTTGGACAGTGCTGGTTTGACCAAACCCCCGTTGGACAGTGCTGGTGTGACCAAACCCCTGTTGGACAGTGCTGGTTCAACCATTGTTTTGAGCCAACATTTTACAACACAGAAAGTGTAAGAAAGGAAAAGTGTTAGATAAAGAGGTAAAGTCAGTCTGCATGAAAGGTGGTCTCTCCTGGAGAGGTCCTTGTGGACAGAGCAGATAATGTCAAGGCTGTGGTAAAATGTTGAGATTTACGAGGCAATGAACAAAAGAGACGTTCTGTGGTTTTGCTGGTCTGTAACATGGTTTAATGGGAGGGCGGTTCCACACACACACACACACACACACACACACACACACACACACAACAAAAAAGATGAGTTGGCGGTCCAAGGGGATGATAGCAGAGCTCTCTCATGGAGATGGTGGTAACAGATTCCACCAGGGAATTTACAACAAGGGAATTTGTGGTTTGGGGGGTTTTGCAATTGTTTATTTGGACAAATCAGTATTGGGTGAATGGATTGCTTAAACCAGTGGTAATAATCTGCAGATTAGAAATATTGTCCCCTGCATTTCAAAGCTACTAAGTAATAGTCTAGTCAATACATTGAAAACACAGATTAGCTTTTTGGCCATGCTAAACGTGGGAAAAATTAGCATTGTATGGATTCTTCCTCCTCACATCAGAAATTGTTGCCTGCGTTTCACCCCGGGACAGAACACAGGAAATTACAAACACATTGTACTTCTTACTAACAAAGTTAATATAAAAGGACATAGGTTAATGTTCATATTCCAAATGAATGGCATAGACTCTGTCTGTGTAGGGAGACTGTGGCTCCAAATGTAAAGGCATAGTACAGTCACACCCACTGTTTTTGCATTTGTCGTGCGAGAACCGGGAACGCGTTGTGGAAATCAGCTTCCCTCTGTGATAATGAGGCAATATCTTCCACATATAATTGGATACATTGTGATAAAAAGGCTTCTGTTGACTCTGGCCATGTGGAGCGCAACTAACCAGATTCAAAGCAATTAATTTCAGTGACACAGTTTTCCAGTCACATGTAGTTCCACAACAGGGTCTGGAATCAATGCCCATTGAAGACCATGTCAACCATCACCTGCTGGATGGTACAAGGGAGACCAGGAATGGTTTTCACACTTCTCACTAATCAGTGTATTTCCCCGGACCAATACAATTAGACTGTTCTAAATATTATACTGCACTGTACAGTTCTTTGGTGGATTAGACCATTCTACAATGCAAATTAAATAGTAGGTTTGAACATGTTTAATCCTAGAAAGACAGTCTAGCCAGCTGGCTCATATTTACGTTGGGAGAGTTGCATTATTTACTGTAGATCAGTGTTCAGAATGCTGCAAATGTCATTAATGGCTTAATAGTATGAATTAACTCACTGTGTTTTTACCACTTACTGTGTTTACTGTCATGCACCAACACACAATAGCAAATTACCCTTGTATGGGTAAACCAACTTGGCAATAAAGCTGATTCTAAAATCAATCAAATGCATATTCTAAAGCTTTTTGACATCAGAAGTGCAGATCCCGAGCCTGGAACCCCAAAGAGCAAGCAACAACCGAGTCGAAGCACAGTGGCAAGGAAAGATTCCCCAGTGATGAACTATTTCTCACATTTGGAACAGATGCACGTGCGTTGAACACAAAGATAACCAATCTTATGGTGAAAAAACACAACTGCAATCCATCCCTGGGTTTGATATCATAAATGGTTGTCCAGATTCTACCCACATATCCCAGGAACAAAGTGAAGTATTTTAATTGCTTATTTTTGCACAAAAAGTATTGCAAAGACCAAAAGTACTGTTTGAGCGAAAAAAAATACAAATCGTACAGCCCTATTGGCAACATCACAAGCTATTAAATGAAAAATATTTTGCTAATGTGGCTTTACAAAGGCTGGTCCTGTTGGAGTGTCTGTTGGCATTAGCATGGAGGAACGTCTCACTCTGCAGGGAGCTGGCCAGTCGTTAGACACAGCTAAGTGGCCGCAGACACTCACTTAAAAAGGGGCAACTAGCTGATTATAAAAAGTAGCTTAAACTTCGCAATGAAAGCTAAGCTTTCAGTGTTTTTGCTCAGATCGACGTTAATTCTCAGACATTGAGAGTCATTTGAGAAAATCAAATGTGTTATGTATGTTTTTCTTTTTGCTGTCCTAGACACTGGGTGAGACTTTTTTCTTCTTTCTAAAATGGGCTTTATAAATAAATATGACTTGACTTATCTAGGTTAAACAAAATCCTAAATAATGTTCCGATTTCCTAAGTAGTTGCATTTTGTCATAAATGCCAGTCAAAACCTTAGTAACACTTGATGTACCGCAGAAGTCGCTGACAGAATTTGCCGATGCCTGAATCCTTGGTGTTTTGTGGACTGAAACCATTCAATTTTCCACAGATTCATGGGCATGAAAGACGAATGGAGAGGAGGTGGAGAGAGGCGACCGCAGAGATATGCCTCTCAGTGTGTGTGTAAACATGTTAGTCATGTGAATGTGTGTGCCTGAAGAAACATTTGCTGGTGCGACACACTCACCCAGGACGGACAGCTCGCAGGAAGCCGTGATGTTCTCGTTCTGGTTAAATGCCACACAGCTGTAGGAGCCAGAGTCGTCGCTCGTTACGCTGCTAATCAGGAGGTTGGAACCACCCAGCAGGGAGTACTTCTTAGACCTGAAGGAGAAATCCCAGAAACAGGGAGATGCAGTGAGGTCCATCCCGCAGTACTTAGATCTGAGGGGGATGTCAGCACCACTCACCTGCTCTGTATCACCTCCTCTCCTCTCATCCAGTGGAAGGCGGGGGTGGGGAACCCAGAGGCAGAGCACTCCAGCACAGCATCTCTTCCCAGGAGGGAAGTGACTCTCTGGGGTCGCTGGAGGAAAAGAAGGCCCCTGGTGGTTCCAGGCTCTGGGGGATAGAGAGACAGAAGGAAAGACAAAGGCCCACATCAAACACAGCTCTTGTCTGGGTGACTTCAGCAATGGCTGGTGACACACCTCCCTGTGAGAGATTAATCAGCTGGTGTCAGAGGCGGAACTATTAGGGGTTTAACCTCGTGGGTGGTGATAATAAAGAGATGTTATAATAAAGACTGGCTACAATAGAGATGTGTTGTAATAAAGACTGGCTGTAATAGAGACATGTCATAATAGAGACTGGCTACAATAGAGACTGGCTACAATAGAGACTGGCTACAATAGAGACTGGCTACAATAGAGACTGGCTACAATAGAGACTGGCTACAATAGAGACTGGCTACAATAGAGACTGGCTACAATAGAGACTGGCTACAATAGAGACTGGCTACAATAGAGACTGGGTTAGGGTGGTTAAAATGACTGGGGATAATAAAGCCTGGTAATAATATAGGTTATTAAAGAGACTGGTTTTGATAGAGGCTGGATTCATTAAGGGGGGTTAACTGCTAACTGGTTCAGACAGAGGCCTTGGGTTATATTAAACAAGTGATTATCAGTGGTTTCATAAATTAGCATGTCCACATAAGAATCATCAGTATCACTTTGATAAAAGGCTCAAAATGTTTAAATAAATGTATAATTCCCATGCCAGTAACTGTTAACTTCAATTACATCTTTTATGGGCCAGTAAGAGATATTATTTGATCACTATAATTGAGACTTGTCTGTTCCCCAACCCAGATTCAGATGTAAGACAGGGCTGCTGCATTACCCTGAGCAACGGACCACAAACGTCTCTTCAGTCGACCCAAACCGACAATAAAGACAAACACAACCTAAAAAATCTACAGAGGGAACATGACCGTAACCCACAATGCTCTGCTCCATCTCCACTTCAATATGTTGAGAACGTGACCGTAACCCACAATGCTCTGCTCCATCACCACTCCAATATGTTGAGAACGTGACCGTAACCCACAATGCTCTGCTCCATCCCCACTCCAATATGTTGAGAACGTGACCGTAACCCACAATGCTCTGCTCCATCACCACTTCAATATGTTGAGAACGTGACCGTAACCCACAATGCTCTGCTCCATCTCCACTCCAATATGTTGAGAACGTGACCGTAACCCACAATGCTCTGCTCCATCTCCACTCCAATATGTTGAGAACGTGACCGTAACCCACAATGCTCTGCTCCATCTCCACTCCAATATGTTGAGAACGTGACGGTAACCCACAATGCTCTGCTCCATCGCCACTCCAATATGTTGAGAACGGGACCATAACCCACAATGCTCTGCTCCATCTCCACTTCAATATGTTGGATATGTGACTGCTCCCTGAGGCCATGACCCACAATGCTCTGCTCCATCTCCCCTTGAATATGCTGTAGTTCCGCCTCCACTCAGCCTCACCTGTCCCAGCCACTCCGTCCAGACCATTCATTCTGAACAACTGCAGCGTTCTGGGATTCCTTCAACGTGACTTAACAGGGCTCCCAAGCCCATACCTGCAATTTACATCAGGCCCTGATTGTCTTTCCCTAGTGTAATTGCACCAGAAAGACAGAACAAAGTAGTCTGTGTGTGTGTTAGGCAGTGTGAGGGTTCAGAACACCACAGCAATTGGCAGCGAAATAGAAGTGAAATGGTCTGACCTTCATAACCCTCAGATTGTTTCCTCTAGCACACAGATCCAGAAGGAACCCTGAGGTCGTTAAAGCCCATGTGTGTGTTTGTGGGGTTCGTGTGTGTGTTTCGGGGACTGTGCAGATTTGTGTGTGTCTGTGTGTGACCAATCCAGGTAAGAAAACAATTCATATAGGTGAACTAGGAAGCATAGAGACAAGCTTGACAGACCAGCAGCCAGACCGTGACTTTTAAAGACAGTAACCTAGAGCATCAATGAATCCCAACGGCACAGGGGCCAACCCATATGAATAAACAGTAAATAGGACCAGATTTATAACGCTAACTTGTTTACCCGCATGGAATATTACCCTCCCACACAATCTGCAAATGTTTAAATAACATCTTCCCAGCTGAAGACAGTGTGTTGAATTAAATCTCTGCTGCTCACAACGCCAGTGAGGACATTTACAAAGCGAAGCACAACTGCCACATTCAAGGTGTAGCGAATTAAGATCAAATATGTAATTAGGCCTCTGAGGAGCTGGGCAAGATGAAAGGGGCCAGCGAGGAAGGGAGGTGATAAGGTTTAAAAGACAATTCTGGGATTCAAATGAATGAAAGAACAAAACGATTCCCCAGCGCCTCAGGGAAAGAGGCTGGAGAGATGTAGCCTAACCACTCTCTAATTAATAGATGGATCGTCTGCCTAACACATCGAAATCATCCTGCTATCAACCGCAGATTCAACCTGCACCGTGTTTGTTTACAATGTCTTTGTTCACCAGCAGTTCAACTAAGCTCATAAACAATTTGTAAGTTATGCTCTGAAACGACTTAAGGCCCAAAAACAACGATTAACGGACAAACAGATGTGTAAATCCCAGATTGGCCTTTTGATATATTCCTAATATATTCCTGGGCATGGGTGTCTAATCAGGCAAATCTAGCCCAGGCACAGCGACAGCTGTCAGCGCATTAGCCCCGCTACGTCAGGAGAGTTACAGTAGACAATGAGAGGAGTGGACTCCCAAATGGCACACCATTATCTATGCTATGCCTGGCACTAGTTCTGACCAGAGCAGTATAGAGACCAGTGCACTACACATGGAATAGGGTGCAGGCGAGGTGCCAACTTGTGCATTCCACAGCAGACATTATTGAGTTCATGAGATTTAGGACAACACGGAAACATTCACTCATCACTTGATCATCTCTGACCCCTTGACCTTTCTCCAGTCAACCTCCACGAGGAAGGAAACTCTGACTTCATTAAAACAATCAAATGGAAAAGCCAGTTTAGCATGTGGAGAGCAGACGCTGGCCGAGACGCTGGCCGAGACGCTGGCCTAGAGGCTGGCCTAGAGGCTGGCCTAGAGGCTGGCCTAGACGCTGTCCAAGACGCTGGCCTAGACGCTGTCCAAGACGCTGGCCAAGACGCTGGCCAAGACGCTGGCCTAGAGGCTGGCCTAGAGGCTGGCCTAGAGGCTGGTCTAGAGGCTGGCCTAGACGCTGGCCAAGACGCTGGCCGCTCTTGTACTTATTTTTACTATAAGGACTCAGATTATAATTATTATGTTTCAGTTAAACCTCTGGCAGACCACATCCAGCTGTATGTTTGACACCCTGATCTCTTGTGTCATAATATTTATCCGTCCATTTTCAGAAAGAGCAGGCCTGATCTGGACTCCTGGCAGATGGCCCAAGCCTTTGATAGGATCACGCAGGCATGGGTTTAAGTGTACTGTACATACAGAAGCAGGCTGGAATCCGGACATCCCGACGACCCCGGGGTTATTCATTAAGCTGAAAGGCACAAGGCTCTGATGTTACCTGGCAACACGCGTAGATCAGCATCGCTGCCGGTGCGGGCACTGCCAGGGTTGTCCGCCAAGCACCGGTAGGTGGCCGAGTCTGGCGGCTGGACCCTGCTGACCTGAAGCGACCCGGAGGGCAGAACCACCACCCGGCTCTCAGGGAGGAAGGCGGCCGACAAGTCCTCCCGGTTCTTCTGCCAGCGCACCACGGGCATGGGTTCCCCCGTCACCTGGCAGCGGAGCAGAGCCGTGTCGCCCAGGTGAGACGACACCGACTCCGTGGGGACCACCAGCTTCAGGGGCCCTGAGGAGACAGGCCAGCGAGGAGTTAGAAGCAGGTAGAGGTCGACACAACAGGGGTGAGCAGGGAGAGGACAGCAGAAGAGGAAAGGTGGAGAGGGAAGTTGAGACATTTCTAAACTTAATCAATGGAATTACAAGTGTGAGATGGGAGGTTAAATTTCCCTGATACAACAGACGGAACGTGGAAGAGAGGAAAGTGTGAGATGGGAGGTTAAAGTTCCCTGATATAACAGACGGAAAGTGGAAGAGAGGAAAGTGTGAGATGGCGAGGTTAAAGTTCCCTGATATAACAGACGGAACGTGGAAGAGAGGAAAGTGTGAGATGGGAGGTTAAAGTTCCCTTATACAACAGACGTAATGTGGAATAGAGGAAAGTGTGAGATGGCGAGGTTAAAGTTCCCTGATATACCAGATGGTACATGTAGGAGGAGTAAGTGTGAGGCCTCAGTCTAGTTCATCCTTAATACATTTGTCCCAATCATATTAAAAACATCCCCACAGGCTTCAAATTAGCCCCATCATTTCTTGACATTCCACTACAACGGCAAACATGTGGCAAAATGGCACACTGACCTCCATTAACCCCACTTAAAGCACAGTGAATGCCTAAAAAGTGCACTTATTCTGCTTTCCAGTCCATTAAAGCACTTTTCCTATTTGTGAAGATATAAAGGGGACAAAGTTGTTCTAAGAGACTCCAAAATAACTATGTTGAATAAAATGGTAATGATCGCAAATCATCCGGCAGCTTTTGGGCCTGACTCCATAGCAGAGCTGTTTACACACAGTCTCCAGGGGAATAATTATTTGGTTCTTCTAGTAAATCATTAATCTCAGATCTTGAAGATAATGCTAATGATTATGCTTGATAGACCTGGTCCATTTGACTGGCAAGGGTCTCCAATACAGTCATATGATATAGTTATAATAATAAAAAAATAAATAAATAAATATATATATATATATATATATATATATATATATATATATATATATATATATAATAATGAATATATCCAGGTATCCACAGTGTGTGTGTGTGTGTGTGTGGGTGTGTGTATAAAACAATTAGCCAAAACATTATGACCACTGAAGCAAATATCCTAACAAGGGCACATGTCAAGGTCTGGGTAGATTAGATGGTAAGCAAATTAGATCTCATAGTCAACATGTTGGATGCATTTTTGAAGACATTTTCTATGGTATGGGGGTGCATTAGTGCACTCGGCATAGGTGACCTAAACATATGTGAAGGCACCACTAATGTCGAACAATACATACAGGTTTGGGAACAACATATGCCGCCATCCAGCAACAACATATGCCCCCATCCAGTCTTTTTCAGGAAGGGCCCTGCTTATTTCAGCTAGACAATTCCAAACCACATTCTGCAGGTATTATAAAAGCATGGCTCCGTAGTAAAAGTCTGTATGCTAAACCGGCTTGCCTGCAGTACAGACCTGTCACCATTAAAAACATTTGTCCCATTAAGAAAAACATGCATGGTATCTTTTATTTTGATGGGATAGAGTTTCTATCAGGAACATTATACAACTACTAGAGTGTGAGTCGTATATACATGTATTTTTACCATCTGTCCAATAGACTGGCCAACGTATAAGACCATCAATCTAAACGCGTTTAAATACTGAACATCCTAAGCAGAACGACATGTTTCTAAGATCCGTGTGACACATATTTCAATAACTCAGCCAGCTTGCACATTTTGACATTTACATTTAAATCATTTAGCAGATGCTCTTATCCAGAACGAGAGAAAATAAGGGTGAAGTGGTTTTCCTCTTTTTTTGCAAACAGCCTACACACAATGTTCTCGGGATTTGCGGTATTCACAGAACAAGAACGTGAAAAAAAAACGTATTCAATGAACATTAGTATTTAACATTAATTTAATGGATTGAGAACAGAAGGTCATAGAGTTGAACATCACTGAAGTCATGTCAAAATAACAAGGAAGTGTCTTTGCATCACTTCCGTCTAAGGAAACATTTCCATGTGGTCTATCTATGTTGTCCAAACATTAACCCAGAACATTTAAGTTGGCAGTGGATTCAGAGCATTGAAACAGATGGTGGCCCACCAGACAAGCCTGGGAGCCTACGACGACCCTAACCAGTAAAGACTGGGAGCCACAGCAATATCATCTAATGTGTTCCAATGAACGGAGGTTCTTGCATAACCAACCCTAAGGCCACACAACCCAGAGGTCGTGGGCTTGTTTCTTCACCCGTATCCACACGCCTCCACATCTCATTAGTGATTCAGCCATAAAGCTTTGCCTACAGGAGATAAATTAGGGTAATTATAAAATCAGAACATTAAGTGCTAACATGTGAGAACAAACCCGATGACTCTGCAGTATTCCAGCCCTCACAGGAAGCACAACTTCCAACATTCATTGTAGAATCTCGGTGCCACACACGGCCCCATCTACCTGGCGACCAAACCCTCAGGGCTCCTGTGGCGTACCTGTCCCAGGAACATCCGTGCCTACCACCCACAACGTGAGCCTAGCGAACACGGATCGTTGTGACACTACGGGTGTGGCATCAGGGGTTTTAAGCCGTTGGCGTACCAACATATAACAAATCCAGATTAAATCAGTACAAATCCTCTTAACATTGTAGTAGTTCCCGACTGTAAACCCTGAAACCAGGGGTGCCACATGAAAACAGTGCAGACTGCTTGATGAAGTGTAATCTAAAGAGCTCCCCCGGTGAGCCAAAAGCTTCCCACTCTCTTTTCTCTCCATCTCTTTCTCTCCTTCTACCTGTCTACTCTCTGAGGAGTGACTGGAGAAGCAGATAAAAACATGAAAGACAATGAGAGAGGACCAGTCTGTCTGCTGCACCAATACCAAGCTGTCAGACAGGGAGTGTGAAGGAGACCACTGTCCAAAGCCTCCCTATAGGAACCAACCTTGATGAAAGAGGCTGTGGTCGGGAGAGACAGCCTCCCCCCTCACCTCCTCTCCCCCTTCCCTGCTCTCCCCTCCTGTCCTCTCCCCTCGTCTCCTCTTGTCCTTTTCAACGTAATGGTGCCAGCCGGCCAGTGGACAGAAATCGATACCACGGAAACCACACAAACAGCCAATCATTAGAAGCCTCCTCTGCTCACAGCACACGCACACTATAATAAACCCCCCCATGGGACAAACTGACCGCCCAGCCAAGGCCTGCTGCCATACAGCCATACATCAAAAAGAGGGAGTGCTTAATCAATCAAAAGAAAAGTGCTGGTGTCCGTGGGATATCACTGTGGAATCATTCATCTGTGGTGTGATGGTATTAAGAAGTTTAAACACCCAGAGCTGAAGCAAAGGTAATGTCATTACAACAGCTCTTTCAACACTCGGGTAACTGTTTGATGGCAGTGGAATCGTTGTGTGTGTACTCTGAGACATCAGAGCACCTGAAAGTTGTAACGCTGATCAAGCTTCGTTATACATGTTTTATCAAGCTTAAAAAGCCACAGATATAGCTCTCTCCCTCGCTTTCCTGTTTCAACTCCCTCCCTCCCTTGTTTTGGCTCGGTTTCCTGTTAAAAACACAGATTCCTTAAAAAAATTGTAATGAGAGAGGTATAGAAACAGAGAGAGAAAGGTATAGCATGGAGAGAGAGAAAGGTATAGTAATGGAGAGAGAGGTATGGAAACAGAGAATGGTATAGTAATGGAGAGAGTGGTATAGAAAACAGAGAGAAAAAGAAAGGTATAAGAATAGAGAAAGGTATAGAAACCGAGAGAGAAAGGTACAATAATGGAGAGAGAGAAAGGTATAGTAATGGAGAGAGAGAAAGGTATAGTAAGGGAGACAGAGGTATAGAAACAGAGTGAAAGAAGGAGGTATAAAGACAGAGAAACAAAAGTCCTCAACCAGATACCTAAATGAAGCAGTGAACGAACTAAGAGACAAAGCATGAAGACCATTCTTCACCATGAAAACTCAACCTTGCATACATAGGAAAACCACAAACAATGCATGCAAAATGATGCCAATACATTAATATTAAAAACTAAAGAGAGAGCAATTACATTTTGGAACCATCTAAAATACAGCAACCCTCTCTCAAAAGAGTTGAGGAGAAAAAAAACATTTTTAGAACTGGTCCTGGGGCTTAGTTCACAAACCCTCTCTACTAACACGAGGTATCTCTACTAACACGAGGTATCTCTACTAACACGCGGTATCTCTACTAACACGCGGTATCTCTACTAACACGCGGCATCTCTACTAACACGCGGTATCTCTACTAACACGCGGTATCTCTACTAACACGCGGTATCTCTACTAACACGAGGTAGCCTCGGGTTCAGAACATACCCTCAATCAGAGCTAACCACATTTTAAAACAGTTAAAACAAAACTACACACACATTGGGAAACACAAGCACAAGCACAGAGAAAAATGCAGTGTGCTATCTGTCCCTAAAACAACAGTACACCATGGCAAACAACTTGACCATGGTGACTGATCAAAACCTCAGACAAACCCAGACCAAGTATAGACTTAGTGAACACAGCCTCGCCATCGAGAAAAGTAGACTTCCTGTAGACTCTACAGGTCTACAGTGTAGAGGAAAGGTAGTGTGATCACAGCATATGTGATATCAGAACCTGAGACAGAGCTACACTGCCTAACACCATGTAAGACATATCTAACCATCAGAGACAACCATTTCCCCACCTGTGAAGGGATCATTAAAGGCTTTAGAGATCTCCTGATGAGGACAAGCTGCCTGTCCTTTTGGGGGAGAACACAGAGGGCTGTGTACTGGCAGCGCAGTATGTTGATGCCTGTCTCACATTGAGGGACAGTGTCTGACCACAACACACCTGTCTCCTCGGTCTCACTGTTTTACATCAATGTCATCAATGAATGACAACATGAATATTATGCAATGTGTTTACTTCCCTGTTCTTCTTTGTGTTCCTGCTAATATTTTGTTCAAATTCTGAAACTTTGGCACTTTGTACTTTGGCATGATGTACCATGTGCATCATGCCAATAAAGTGATTTGAATTGAAACTGAAAGATAGAGATGTATGGAGACCGAAAGAGTTATTGAAACAGAGAGACAATGAAAAAGAGAGGGGTAAAGCAACAGAGAAAAATGAAGACAGATAGAGGTATAGAAACAGATAAATATGGAGACAGATAAAGGTATAGAAACAGATAGAGGTATAGAAACAGATAGAGGTAAAGAAACAAATAACTATTGAGACAGACAGAGGTATAAAAACAGAGAGAGATGGAGACAGATAGAGGTATAGAAACAGATAGATATGGAGACAGATAGAGGACTATGGAGACAAAGGGGATGTATAGAAACAAAGATATAAAGGTATGGAGACAGAGTGAAAGAAGGGGAAAGAAAGAGATGAACAGGGGATTAGAGAGGGAGGGGAAACAGTCTGTTTCATCTCCTTGTTCTGATTAATCTCAACAATCCGACCTCTCCAATCAAAGCTAGACTCCAACCCAACATGTGGTCCACTTGACAATCCCATGAAATGACACACCATGAAGTTAAGCCCCAGGAAGACAAAGGAAAAGCCCCACCGGCTCCCAGTCAGACACTACTTTGGACTAGGACCCTTCATGCTGAAAAGGGAGCGATTGGAACTGCAATAGCAACTGATAAATCTGTAGACTTGGTGGATGCCTCAGGTTCAGATTGCTGAAGCAACAGCAGCAAGTGGGTTGTGGAGATCCCCATTAAGGGGGACGGGGAGCCACCACTGGTGTGGGAGATAAATTAATGGGACTGAAACTGTTAGTGGACAGTGGACGGGTAATGAAGACTGTGACTTTAACACTCAGTGAAAGGATGTGGTGTGTGTTGGGTCATCTGTGTCAAGCTGAGGCAAAGATTGGGTTCCAGAGAGCCTGCTGAGTGGGGAATCCTGGCTGTCAAAAATGGCAACCTGCCAACAGATACAGCCACCCATCAATGAACTCACTTTGGAATATGGTGACATGAGAATGAGTCCCGGATAGGAGTCAGCCTTGGAGAAGATGGAGGGGTGGGTGGTTGGGGAAGGCTTGGGGGTTAAGGGAAGCAGAGGCGCCTGGTGAGATGTGGAGTCTTTCAGTTCTGTAATGCACCAATCACAGCCCACTCTCAGCAATGTAAGCACATATTCATTATCTTCAATCAAACAATCCCAAACTCTGAGCTGCATACAGGGTCCTACTTAGCAACAGAGACAGTCAAAGCCTGACAACACATCATACGAATTCCTAGCTCTGAAATATACTGCACATCTGGAAAAGGTCACAATCCATCCAGAGGATTAGGAGTTTTAAGACACACATCCAAACATGCCACTGTGTCTGTTGCCACTGTGTTAAAATAGGGTAATCATTTAAGATAAAAAAAACCCACGGAACGTAAATCTAAACTTTTAAATGGAATCATCTATTGTAGTGTTCCAATTTTAACTGATATCATTTTTTCTTACATACAATTGTGTTTAAAATTCTGAATAAATGAACAGAACGGTGAATCTACACTGAATTCTTTGCAGACCCTGAACAGGAGTCAGCCAAAATATAACTGAGACTAGTGGTTATATTACTTATTTCACCCTCCCCGTTGATGTAGGGCTGCAGGCAAATGAACTACGAGCTTCTGCATCAAATTAAAGCGACTCGATGCAAGTAGAGCAAGACACTGTTTCCCCATGTCTCTTCAAAAGGAGGCGGGTAGCGATAACAGGGTTTTGCTAGACGTGTGCATGGGTGTGTGTGTGTGTGTGTGTACATGTGTGTCGGAAGTCTTATATTTCACCTGACGGAAGCTTGCCCACAACCCCCACAGATAAGGACCAACACTTCCCTTACATGAAGACTACTTCCTCCCATCTCCTCCTCTCTCTCTCCCAGGTCTGGCACCGTGCTGACCGTCCTTTACACTGGCTGGGTGAGAGGACATAACAAGCCTCAGCAGAGCTGCACTGCAGGTAGTCTAGATAGGGAATGCAAGTAGTGTACTATATTGGGAATATAGGCTGTGTACTAGATGTTCGACACTCAAATAAATGAAGGGAACATCACAGAAGGACACCTCTCAAGGCAATTGGACCTCTGGTAGATCAATCTGTCCAGTTTGAAAATGATTCATAATCGTTTATGCTTTCTCTTGTTTTGGTGCAGATGAAAGTGACAACAGGTGCACAAGACATGCAACCGCAAGACAACCCCAAAGAGGGAACGTTTTTTCAGGTGGTGGCCACGGACAATTGCTCTCCTGATCCTTCCGGACTGAGTCTTCTCTAGTTTTGCATTATGCTAGTGTCCTTGTCACTCCTGGTAGCATGAGGAGGTACCCCTTCAGGTTGCACAGGCAGTCCAGCTCCTCCAAGATGGCACATCTATAAGCGCTGTTGCAAGAACGTTTGCTGAGTTGTCCAGTAAAGCCTCAAGAGCATGAGGAGATACCCGGAGACAGGCCGTTACATGAGGAGAGCTGGACAGCGCTGTAGAAGGGCATCAACCCAACAGCAGGACCAGTATCTGCTCCTTTGTGCGAGGAAGAACAGGAGGCACACTGATTGAACCCCACAAAATGACCTGCAGCAGACTACTGGTGTGTATGTTTCGGACCAAACTGAAATTAGTAACTGACACCCGCCTGTCCCAGAATAGCCTTATTCAGCACTTAAGACAATATGTTGACAGCATGATATCATAGCTTGGCAGATTGGTTGGTTTGAAGGATGACTAGCTGGTAAGTTGACTGCCTGGTTCGATGGCTGACTTGATGTTGGTGTGATAACTGGAGCTAGCAGTGTTCCTGGGTATACTGAAACACCTCTCTGAAAGGTTTGTTCAGGTGAATCAGTATCACGGCACGGTCACAGAGAAGTAGGTGACAGGACTAACAATGGTGTTGTAAGAAAACAGTTTCTAGCCTCAATACGTTTAATGGAGAGGAAATAACATGTGCAGAAGCTTCTGGATCATTAGTGTAAGATACGAGAGATATGAGAGAGGGGGAGATATAGAAGAGATGGGAAGGAAAGATACAATAGAGATACGAGAGATAAGAAAGTAGAGGAGAGATACGAGAGGGAGGGAAATGTGTACAAGGTGTTGTGTCTGGGGGATGTAAATTGTATTGTCATAATGATTACCTCTGCCTTGTGAATTCACTGAGGCCAGAAGCTGCCCGTGACATTTACCTTGTTCAGCATTTGACGCCAGGCCAGAACCATGCTCAGTAAAGGACAGACCCACAGTACAGGGACATGAGGAGAATACAGGAGGAGTGGGAAGACAAGAGGAGAATACAGGAGGAGTGGGAGGACAAGAGGAGAATACTGGAGGAGTGGGAGGACAAGAGGAGAATACAGGAGGAGTGGGAAGACAAGAGGAGAATACTGGAGGAGTGGGAGGACAAGAGGAGAATACTGGAGGAGTGGGAGGACAAGAGGAGAATACAGGAGGAGTGGGAGGACGAGAGGAGAATACAGGAGGAGTGGGAAGACGAGAGGAGAATACTGGAGGAGTGGGAGGACAAGAGGAGAATACTGGAAAGTGGGAGGACAAGAGGAGAATACAGGAGGAGTGGGAAGACAAGAGGAGAATACTGGAGGAGTGGGAGGACAAGAGGAGAATACTGGAGGAGTGGGAGGACAAGAGGAGAATACAGGAGGAGTGGGAGGACAAGAGGAGAATACATACGTGGAAGGTCAAGAGGAAAATAAAGGAGAAGTGGAAGGACATGAGGAGAATACTGGAGGAGTGGGAGGACAAGAGGAGAATAGAGGAGTGGGAGAACATGAGGAGAATACAGGAGTGAGAGGACGAAAGGAGAATACAGGAAGTTGGGGTCAGGATAATACTGGGAGATGAGGGGAGGATAATACAGGGAGTTGGGGGGAATAGAGGGATTTTGGGGGGGTACAGGGAGGTGGGGGGATACAGGGAGGTGGGAATAGAGGGA
>JACXGK010009072.1:0-20752 GCA_016801125.1 Novumbra hubbsi
TCCTTCTGTCCTTCCTTACATCTGTCCCCTTCTGTCCTTCCTTACATCTGTCCCCTTCTGTCCTTCCTTACATCTGTCTCCTTCTGTCCTTCCTTACATCTGTCCCCTTCTGTCCTTCCTTACATCTGTCCCCTTCTGTCCTTCCTTACATCTGTCCCCTTCTGTCCTTCCTTACATCTGTCTCCTTCTGTCCTTCCTTACATCTGTCTCCTTCTGTCCTTCCTTACATCTGTCCCCTTCTGTCCTTCCTTACATCTGTCCCCTTCGGTCCTTCCTTACATCTGTCCCCTTCTGTCCTTGGTCCCACTCTTGTCTTCATATAATTGGTGGTTAAAAACTATGCATTCGTGTAGGTGAACATAGTGGGAGAGGAACTTTCGTATGATTGATGCTTAATATATGTATTTTGTATGGCTTTTGCATATAGTAACATATTTTAAATGAAACAGTGCAGTTTTATATTTACATTGGTAGCTGAGCTTAGTGAGAGGGATTCCATGTTTATTGTATGTTTTTAGATTCTGCTTAGTAAAATATTACTATACATTGCTCAAAAGAAAACACTTAAGTCACTCATCGGGACTCGATGAAGGAAATGTATTAAGGAACAAAATATTTTATGTACATTGTGTAATTTGTTGAAAACAAAATGATGTAACAACGGTCAATGGAAACCAAAATCCCCAACCGATGGACTGGATTCAAACTTAAACCCACAATCAAAGTCTACATTTGGAACTGCCTACATGAGGCTGGGCATTGTTCTGTACCAGGAGGAACCCCAGGCCCACTGTAAGGTCTGACGATTTCATCACTGTACTGTACCTAACAGCAGCCAGTTATTCGTAGGCTAGCACTTGGAGGTCTCCAGACCTTCTCTGATCCATCGCCAAACCTGTCATGCTGGATGATGTTGCAGGCAGCATAATGTTCACCACGGCATCTCCAGACTCTTTCACGTCTGTCACATGTGCTCAGTGTGAACCTGTTGTCATCTGTGAAGAGATGAGAGCAGGTTCCCAGAAGATGTCTGTCACCTGTGCTCAGTGTGAACCTGCTCTCATTGTTGCAATATAATATTACTGTTGAAAGATCAGCGATGGCACAAATTCAGGACTCATTAACAAATAATAATAAAAAAACTTAAAACATGAGAAAGGGGCATTTATTCACTGTATTTAGATATCAAATTGCATTTTCTTTCCCCCATACTTGCATTCTGCAATCATTAATGTATTTGTGTGATCCAGATGCATAGTGCAGTCTTTGAAAGTCAAAAGAACATTTTTAGAATACTCTGGACGTTTGTATTGTGTATTGATTTCCTCTAAAGCCTTCTAGCCACTATTAGTTACGTATGCGTGGGGTCAGAGTGTCATTGTGATGGCATTTTTTTATTCAATCAATGATCAATAGTCCAAGCTGAAGAATTGATTGGTTAAATTGGCTAAAACTGACGTTGGGGTGTGAGTGTGTGTTAAAGTGTGTGTTTGTGTGTCTGTTTTGGTTTTAGTTTCCGAGTGAGGACTGAAAATCCATACAAAGTGATGACGTGGTCAATCTTTACTTCAACCAGAAGTTTGATCTGACTTTTGTTTAAGTTTAAGGGTATAATATCCCTATCATTAGGCTTAAGGTGGTTTCAAAGCAAAAGACACATCCGCCGGTGGTAAGGCCATGTTTTAGTGAAATTAAAATTTTTTATCTGCGGCAGGCTGGCATCTTGAACTGAGCCGAACTCAGCCGCTTTGCTGCTGGACCTTGTTGAATGCCCCTTTAGGTTCAGAGTTAGGGTTCACTTTAGGCATTACAGGTTAGGTTAAGTCGTTAGGGTTGGGTTAAGGTTAGGTAGCTGTTTTTAATGGCACTAAATTGTCGGCCTTCACCTTGATAGTAGCATCTATGTGTTCATATGTGTGTCATTAGGTTATTATAACAGTGTGATGTAAATTCGTTTTTGGTAGTTAATATCCCTGTGCTTGTATTATTGTGGTAAGTATGAATATAAATTAACAGTAGCTACTACTGATAAGTTCTTACAAGTCTGACATGACAATGGGCTGGAAAGCCTTTTATGACTGATTGTTACTTTTGGGTCTGAGCTAGGTATGAATCATTTTGGAAGCTGGATAATAGGAAGGATGTAGATACTAGCATCTATAATTATTATTAAATAATTATTTAATTTCTCATGAATATAATGTCATGATAAATGAATTGAACATTTAATCAAATTATGAATGATAAATACTCAATCTCTCTTTCCATCCAGTTGTTCCTGTTCCAGTTGCTTAGAGGTCTGTCCTACATCCACCAAAGGTATATACTGCACCGTGATCTCAAGCCTCAGAACCTGCTCATCTCTGACAATGGAGAACTCAAACTGGCCGACTTCGGTAGGTGGCTGTGCTATGTCTGACTACCATATTTTCGTCTGCATTTGCTTATCACTTAAATGTTCTCTGCCTTTTTCTCGGTCTCTCTCACTCTCTCTCCATTTCAGTCACGTGTTTGTCTGTGTGGTTTGTGCATGTGTTTATAGCAAACCTTCCCTGAAGCGGTAGCACCATATGGTCCTTCTCCTTTCATGGTGGCCTGCTCAGTAAATATTACACACATGGGGCGACAGGTTTCCAGAGGCCATGGGCTCAGACACGCACCACAGACAAGGCAAAGACTACCTTACACACAGAACATTATACTTTTGTTTCTTCATCCCTTCATATGTCTCGCAATACAACCCCCTAGCCACACAGACGGGGACACCTTCATCCATTATGTGAAACTCTCCACATTTGGAGTTGAAATATTATAGCAAGGGAATTAAGGAATGCATGACGAATGCACAGTGTCGAAAAAGGGAATAATGCCTTAGAAAATCCTGCTGTTGGTGCACACATAAACTACAGTTGTGTGTGCAAACAGACACATTCACACACAATGTCAGCCACGTTGAATCTTACTTGAGCGGAAGAGAGGCAGCAAGGTGTGTGTGTATGTTTGCGATCCAGATCTGTCTGCGGTAAAGATAGTAAAACCTGACAATTTGGACTGCAGAAAGATTTTGGGCAGGTTCCCAATAGGAAAACAACGTTATGGGTTAGATCTTACTGTAGGGTATAGAGTTTGATATTTTTATTTTTTAAAAGTTAAGGCATTACTAGTATGTTCAGGGTTAGGGTTAGTCATCTGGGCCAGGTTTAGGCATGAAGGTTAGGATATTGACATTTAAGGTAAGAGTTAGGTTTAGGACTAAGGGATATAGAACATGGATTTTGGCATTTCAGGTCTTGATGAGGAGAGAAAAAGGAACTGTGTGTTGGTAAGCCGTGGCCGACAGCTGAAGACCAGGGGCCGAACAGGAGTGCAGGAGGGAATGAGGAGATTCAAGTTGGGGGGATAGAGGATAAGGGGAGATAGTGGATGAGGGGAGATTAGATTCAACTTTATTGTCCGTGAAGAGTACTAGTACTGTACAACAAAATGCAGTTTGCATCCAACCAGAAGTGCAAAAAAGAGCAGTGCAAAAATGTTATGCAGGGCAGTGTGTCAATGTACAGAATGCTTCAATGTATGAGCCTACAAAATGAAACAAAGCGCAATGTATGGATGTGCAATTGGCATAAGTAAGTCATTTGCAATTTAACAATGTGCAAATATGCAGAGGGCAGTACAAACGGAATGCATTAGTGCAAGTGGAAAATGAGGTGTCAAAGGGTATATATGCACAAGGAAGTACAGTATTGTAAGGGTGTGTGTTCACAGAGCGTAAAAGGTGGTTCCAAATGCGCGACTTGCGGCACTTATACAGAGGGAATTCACTCTACATTCGTTGTGAGAAACGAGAGGGTATGAAGTGTATCCCGATAACAAATGTTCCAGTAACATCCAGGGTGTAGTAGGAGGATTACTAAAGCTAGTAGGCTACTGGCTGCGGTGAAACGCAGGGAGTCAAGAAAACAATATGTCGTAAGGGAAACCAACGTAGTACTGTGTTTGTACTGACACTGGGGAATGGGAACAGGGAACCTATGTAGGAACAGTGATTGACTGATGAGGGACAGGTGCGGGCCGTTGAGTGAGTGATTGGTGACTGGGTGTGATTGTGACGTTGACCAGTACTGCGCCCAACGGCCACCAGGGGGTGGAAACGAGGCGAAAACCGGCAGGCTAGGGTGGAACCCTGACAAGTATGCATTGTGCAGATGGCAAATAATAAATAAGGTAGCAATGTGTAGAGCAGGAGGTAGTGGGGAAGGTTTCACAGAGTTCAGCGGGGTAACAGTAGCTGGGAAGGAACTGTTCCTAAGCTTTCTGGTGCGTGAATGAAGAGACCTCTACCGCTTGCTGTGAGGCTGAGGGGTCGCTGATAATGCCACACGCTCTCTGGAGACAGCGCTTGTGCTGGAGGTTCTGATGGCAGGGAGCTGGACACCAATGATGCAGGTTGAGGTGTTGAAGGACCAGGTGAGGTTCTCTAAGATGTGGACACCCAGGAATTTGAAGCTGGCCACATGTTCTACCGTGGTCCCATGGATGTGAACTGGGGCATGGATACAGCTTTTAGACTTCCTATAATGCACAAACAGTTTTTTGGTCTTCTTGGTGTAGAGGGCCAGGTTGTTTTCTGCGCACCAACCCACTAGGGGCTTGACCTCCTCTCTGTGTCTGACTCATTGTTGTCACTGATCAGACCAACCATTGTGGTTTCGTCCGCAAACTTGACGATGATGTTGGAGTTGTGTACAGGGACGCAGTCATGGGTGAAGATAGAGTACAAGTTTGGGTTAAGCACACAGCACTGTGGGACACCCGTGTTCAGGGTCAAGGTGGAGAAGGTGAGGTTGTCCCACCTGACAGACTGGGGTCTGTTGTTAAGAAAGTCCAGAGTCCAGTTGCAAAGGGAGGGGCTGATCCCAAGCTCAGTTTGGTAACCAGCCTAGAGGGGGTGACCGTGTTGATTGCTGAGCTGAAGTCTATGAAAAGCGTCCTCACATATGAGTTGTTTTTTTAAGGAAAAACAAGTTTGATAAAGATTATGCAATGTGCGAGACCTGTCGAGCCTAGATTAAATCGTTCAACAATACTACAAATATATGGAATCACATGTCCCGTTTTCACTCTGAGCTGGGGTTAGCATCAACCCCACAATACGCAGCTAATCAGCCTATTATACAACAATTAAGGCTATCAACTGTACCTCAGATGTCTAAAATGACAATGAAGATCACCCAGTCCATTGCCACATTTATTGCAAAGATCATTGCCAATTATAGCATGATTGTAAGGATCTCTTACTCAGTTGTGTAAAACAAATGCTTTCGCTTCCTCCTCCATACCCTGGTGCCAAAATACATTTTCCCGCTTGAGTTCACAAATATCGCTATACCGGTGCTGAAGTGACACAAAATCCAGAGTACCGGAGTCGATGCGTAGTACGGCTGAGTGGTCATCACCTGCGATTCCTGGACATTCATCTCCACAGACTCATGTGTAACGGTAACTGCTCATTGTATTTGCATAGACAGGCAGCTGAATTCACAAACATTTAAGAAAGCAATGCCGGTTTTTGCTAAAGGTTATTTCAGAGTGAATAATCACATTTAGATTTTCCACATAAACCATACAATATGTTATACTTACTCATTTTACAAATCATTTAATTTGCATAAAAGGCAGCCTTTTAAGGTATATTATAGTCTGTGTTATAGACCGTGTTTTAGACCATACATTTTTTTGCAATAAAGCTGCTACAGAAATGTATGTTTATAATGTCCAAACTTTATTTTGAATAACTTGATAAATAGGTTGACATAAACATTGACATATTCTTTTTTTTTAAAACAGTTGATTAATATAAAGGCGGAAAGAGAGAGTTTCAAGTATGTTTGTTTTTGTAATAAATTATTGGAGGGCAAGATACATCCATCGAGAATCGTTTAATACTCAAATCGTTACCCTCTGAAACGGAAATGACTTGAATCTTGAGGCAGACAAAGATTCACACCTCTAGTAAATACTTCCGGAGCATGAGCCGAGAAAAAATATCAGACTGACCCAGGTGGGAGTAGCTTTGTAAGCCTCTGGAATGTTGGTGGATGAGGGGAGATGGTGGATGAGGGGAGATATTGATGTAGGTGTGAGGGGAGATAGTTGTGAGGGGGCTGGGGGCTTTGAGGATTTCTATGAGAGGGGAGACAAGTCAAGCAAGGATGTAAATGTTGATTGGCTGTTAGCCTCAATGTCCTGTGTTCTGTGGCCCAGATGGTTGATTTTCTTCTTGGTCCTGATTCCTAACCAGCAGCGGGTCTCATCTCTTTGGGCCGGTTTGATGGACACCGATTATGTCTACTCAGGAGAAATCTGTGTCAACAAAACTGTTCCCTTATGATTTTCTATGTCCCAATGAAGCACACATAAAAGATATGAAAATCTGAGGTGGTTCTTCTACAGAACATAGCAAAGACTAGCCAATGAACTAAAGCTCTGTGTGTATATTTGTGTGACTGTAATCACCTGTCAAACACACACACAAGCACACCAAAAGGGTCATCATAAATTAATTTCTAATTCAATTGTAGAGGTTAGATTCAACAATGAAGGACATTATCAATTGAGATCTCCCTACGGAAATATCAGGGATTAGGTATTCATTCTGACTAGTTGAAACTTGTGGGAATGTTACTAACAGCCATTAAGTCAGGGTTGGCATCTTAACCGCCAAACCACCATTCTATTTAAATCAGGGGTCTCAAACCGGTTCCACGGAGGGCCGAGTGTCTGCAAGTTTTAGTTTTTTCCTGTAAATTGGTTCCAGGTTCATATCTAAATAACCCGATGAGGGTAGACCTAACCAATCAGTGATGTAATTAATCAATTAAATACAAGGTAGGAGTGAAAACCTGCAGACACTCGGCCCCCTGTGGAACCGGTTTGAGACCCCTGATTTAAATAGTTCTCACCAAGGCCCCTTGTGGCTGGTTTCAAGTAAAATATAGGCATTTTGCTCACCTGGAAAAATAAATAAATTCTTATATGTTAATCTGAAGCAACACAGAAAGAAACAAACACATCCACACAGAGCATTTTGACAAGCCTATTTTCCCGAAGGGGAGAGAGTAGTTCTAGTGAATGACAGTTGTTGTGGCATTTTGATGATGGAGACATGGAGCATAGGGCTGGAATTTAGCACACACAAACACACACACCCTTAACTATATATAAGGGGGCTTCTCATTAAAGAATGCAGTTGTGACTTGTGTGTTTCTACACTCAACAGATGTTTTGAGTATTACAAAAACATATCCAGCTGTGTGTATGAGCATCACAGTATACATGTCCTCCACTATCACATCATTACAGCTTAGCGTATTGAGTCCTCACCTTGAAAACAGATGCAGTCTACTGTGGGTTTATATAGCTATGACAGGACTGTGTTCTGTGTTAAGATGGTTGCAGCACAGCAAGAGCATATGTCCTCTAGGTGCCATTAAACATTGTGTACACAAGTATGTTGCAAAAGACCAAGATTCACACATCTCCCGTCCCTCCCTTTACAGACACTGTGAGTGTGTTTGTACGTATGTGAACGTGCATGTGTGTCCTGGGAACGTTTTCCTTCCTCTCCAAAGATTCTAAGTCACTCATCATTGGGATTGGTGTGTATGGTGATAGAGTTTGAAGGCAGCTGTTGTGGATAATGATCTGTGGAGAATGCAGCCATGTTGCAATGCAGATGAAGGAATCTGGTCTGAACGTTAGAGAAATCCGTATGAGGCACTTGGGCTTCCCCTGTGTCCTGTTAGCTACACCGAGACAGACTTGTGTATAGCGTGTGGGTGTGTGTTTGTTGTCTGTTTGTTTGTGGGTGTGTCTTTCTTGCATTTTTGTGCATATGCTTATACATTGTGTGGATGCGTAAACAGATCACACACAATCCACTAATCCACTAAATCCAATCATGTTTGATGTTAGGTGCAAGTTTAGAAAATATGAAATCAAAACTGGCAGCAGACTGGACATGTGGTTTGTATTGATGGATTGACGGTTATACCCATTGTTTTATTCTGAAATGTATTGAAATGTTTAACTCAAGAACTGGCGATACCTTGTTGGAATGCATGCTTTCCATATGAAACACACAATGACCTGACTAGGATGTGCACTGCTTGCTGCTCATTTCACATGAATGTTGCTCAGACAAACTGACAGAGAAGCAGATGGCAGGGGTTTTACAGGTATTTCACAGGGGTTTTACAGGTATTTCATAGGGGTTTTACAGGTATTTCTACTGGATCTGATAGACCTACAGAGAATCACAGAGAATTTGGTGGGTACTCAGATTTACATCCCATGTGTGAATAGATTATTTCAGCACATTAGCCAACTGTTATTCAGGGGATTGTTCAGCTGAGAAATGTCTGTATCCTAAAACGAGTGGTTTTGTAATTTGTGTGAATATGTAAATATGTAAATGTGGAGAACGATTCATTCCAATCTAGTAATGTCTAAATAATGTCTATCATAAAATTAGGAATAGTTAGAAAGGCTTTGCCTAGCAAATGTTTAACTATATTTGCTATGCCCAAAGTATAGAGGGCCATTAAGAAGGGCCATTCAGAATAGAATAGCTAAACCTTTATATTCATACAGTACAACTTTTTGTCCTTTACCAAACAGTCATACAGAGGGTTGATGACCTGAATAAATATTTGTCTTATTCATTTCTAAGAATTTATGAGTAATGATAAATGAGCAACAATAAATAGAAATGTTAATAACCTGAACCCAGCCAGCAAATCCATAACAGTATTCATCTCGGTTCTACACACACACACACACACACAGACGTTACACAGTACCCAAATTCTATCAAAGCAGTCATAAATGACCTGCCAGGGGCATGCCATCTATCTTTGCCACCAGAAACCTGTGCACGATCAGGTGGAGTCCTAAGAAGAGAACAAGGAAGAGAAGTTACACAGGTTGCTGAAGCTTGCTGAAAGTCCTATATATTTAGTGAGGACTTCAAAAGATGCGTGTTCATTTGTCCTAGGGGGGATACTGGCTGTATTCCTCTTCATCTCCCATTTCCTCCCTGTCTCTTGCCTTCTGTTTTTTCTGAGCACCGGCGTTGCCGTGGGGACGCAGTATAATGTATAATTCACCACTGACCTTCACACCCGGGGCTACTGTGTGTGTGTGTGTGTGTGTGTGAGAGAGAGAGTGCTTGTGTGCAAATGTGCATATACATGCATGTGTGGGTGTGTGACCTTCATCCAGGGCAACTTGGAAGGTAAGCCCAGCCAAGCATAGAGTGACACTGTCCTTTTAAAGCCAGGTGTCTGTGTTTAAAGTGTGATGGTCTGTGTGTTAGCAGCATGTGTGTAAAGCCCAGGGGTCAGGTCTTTTCTGCTGAAGCCCCTCTCAGTGGGTATCAGGTATGCTCTGATGTAGAATGTCATGGCCACAGGGCACTCAACATTTTCTCAAAAGAGACAAATGTATCCATACTTCTGTTTTGTGCTGTTACTGTCATGACCGTTTTGTGCTGTTACTGTCATGACGGTTTTGTGCTGTTACTGTCATGACCGTTTTGAAGGAGCAAAGGAAAAAATTTGGAATTCGATCAACTATTTACTTGAGTGCAAATACAATTTTGCATTCACAATACATTTTTATTTTCACAATACACTCCATTTCTACTTCACTACATGCCTATCCTCTCTCGCTACCTTACTCTCCATCTATCATTGTATTGTACTGCCTGATCCATTGTTTAAGTATAGTATTCCTTATTACTATTATTCTATTGTCTTGCAAACCTGCAGAGGTCACACAACATTTCTTACAGCACTGGTCCAGCATTTCACACAGACTGGCCAGATTGTTGTGCTATAACAAGTGATGTAAATGCAAACTTTGCTACAGTATATCTTAATGCAATACATAATTTCAGACTACTACCTAAACCAAACGGGTCACTATTGACCATTGAACATTCACAGTATGTAACAGGGAGTGACATAGGGAATGGACACAGGTGTTCAGGTCCCAGGAGGGTATTTTATTAACAGAAACCTTAAAGAGGAAGTGAGTGTAACAGTCAAAAGGCAAGTGCTGTTCATGGGCTGCTGTGTCAATTCAAGGGTGTAGGTGGTCGAAACCCTGCCTTCACCCGTTGGCTCCACTTCTACTTTCTCACTGCTGCTCCGTTGCTGAAGCAGAAAAGCATTGAGAACAGCGTAGTCTGACGTTGCGCTGTGGCTCTTTGTCTTCCCTTCTACATCGTTGTCTGCTTCTCTTGGGCCTATTACTTTTGTCTGCTGCTTAGGAAACATTTTCATTAGCGTTAGATGTAGTGGATAGAAATGGTCGGTTGTAGCTTTTGATAGATATGTGGATATGCTTTTGGGACCCAGATTGCATCTCAAAGATCACCTCAGACAAGGCCTGCTCAGCGTTGCACATGTCAGCTTTTTTCTCATTATGTTGCCTCAAGTGGAGGTTTTTCATTAATAAAGTGATCAGCTATATACAATGTGTCAGCTCCTATTTTTTTGTTTTGGACTGATACTTTCTTCCAGCGTATATGTGTTTCTGGATTTCTGGCTCTTATCATTACTGATTCTGAATTGTGTGGATGCACTCTGAAACAGGCCTGTTATACACTGTTTGTTTTATATCTGCTCCATTTGCAGGCCTGGCGCGGGCAAAGTCAGTCCCCAGCCACACTTACTCTAATGAGGTGGTGACCCTGTGGTATCGTCCCCCTGATGTTCTCCTTGGATCCACAGACTACTCCACCTGCCTGGACATGTGGTGGGTACTGCCTTTGAAATTTGACATATGAACTTTTACCAGTTTCCTCTCCAAAACAGTAAGAATATTAACTATGGAGCCAGACAGACGGACAGGGTCTTTAGTCAGGATATGGACAAGTTTCTCCCAGAGCTGCAATCCAGGCTGTGAAATAATCCGTAACAATGTTAATCACTGGACAGGGAGTCCTAAGGGAGGCCCCATTCCACGGACCTCAGCTGCACCTATGTAGGTGATTACAGTCTAGCAGGAAGCGGTAGGGGGTTTAGAGCAGGTGCGTAAATCCACAGGGCACTTTTTCACTCGACTAAAACTGGAGCCCCAAATATGGAAAAACGTACAAAGCCATTTAAAATGTAGTTTAACATAACAAGCAGTGCTCACAATGACCCTAGTGTGCTTTGTGATGGTTGGTGAAACCATTCATCTATCCCGTATTCATCACATTTGTGACAAAACAAAGCATGGGGTCGAACAGAATGGGATTCTTCCTTTATTTTTATGGCAGTTATTGCCTCAATGATTTCCCCATCCAGCTGTCAGTCACAGAGGCCAGCCAGACAAACAGACAGATATACATACAGGGATGTGTGATTGATGGGAAGGTAGTGGCTAAAGGTTTTTTTACACTGTAGATGGCAAACATTGCAGAAAGAAGGCACTGTATAATTTTAAAGGTAGAATTCATTTTGAACTTAAATTTTTATTGTCTATTTCCATTTTACTTTTGAGATCTTTGTAGGAGATCTTGGAGACAATGAAAAACCCAACTGCAACTGAAATTTATCACACAAAGTATATGTCATGTACCGGTGTCCTCCCAACATTCTTTGCTGTGGTGGGACATTCTACGTAGTGGAGCAGGTTATAAACTCTTAGCACCAGCTTCTTGCATCATCACGTGCACATCACTGTGCATTTTTCTAGGCAGGGGATCAACTAAACATTTTGGAAGACTAGCAAATTTGAACCACTTCGCATCATAAAATAAAATAAAAAAACATAATGATAATATGAAATAAGTTTTTTTGTTTTTACATTTTTGCAAATCTATTAAAAATAAAAAAATCACATGTACATAGGTATTCACAGCCTTTATTATGACACAAATATGACACTTTCTACAACTTGATTGGAGTCCACCTGTGGTAAATTCAGTTGATAGGACATTATTTGCAAAGGCACACACCTGTCCATATATGGTCGCCCACAGTTGACGGTGCATGTCAGAGCACAAACCAAGCCATGAAGTCCAAGGAATTGTCTGTAGACCTCCAAGACAGGATTGTATCGATGCACATATATAGGGAAGGGTACAGAACAATTCTTGCAGCATTGAAGGTCCCAATGAGCACATTGGCCTCCATCTTCCAGAAGTTTGGAACCACCCGAACTCTTACTAGAGCTGGCCACCCGGCCAAACTGAGTGATCAGAGGGGAAGGGCCTTAGCAGGGAGGTGATCAAGAACCCAATGGCCACTCTGACAGAGCTCTGGCTGTCAGGTCCAAGAGGGGACTGGCAGGTGTCAGGCACTAGACCCAAGCATAGAGCACAGTAGTCCCACAATAATGAGACAGAGGAAACAAAAACATGAAAACAACAAACAGTCCAGGACAATATCAACGGATAACGTGGAAGCTGGGCAGGGTACAAAAACACACTAGAGGGAAACTGAGTAGCCAAACGAAAAAATATTGGAAATGAGCACAAAATGCATGTAGTAACGGTGTTGATCTGGCAAACTAAAGGGGGAAATCAGAGGTATAAATAGAGTGGTGCTGATGGTCGGAATTGCCAACAGGTGTGCGCAATTGGAGATGAGTGACAATGCGAGAAAAGGCATGCCAGGTCCGGGTTGATGTCAGGGGAGCAAAACGATGGGCAAAATGGAAACCTTGGCCCGGAGTAGTCCCGGGCCGTGACACTGGAATTGAACCATGCTTTTTGTCCTGAATGCCAAGGGTCATATCTGGAGGATACCAGGCATAGCTCATCAAGCATGGTGATGGCGGGCATCATGCTGTGGGGATGTTTTTCAGCAACAGGAACTGGGAGACAGGGATGAGGAAAGATTATTGCAGCAGTGTACAGAGACATCCTTAATTGAAACCTGCTCCAGAGTGCTATGGACCTCAGATTGGGTCGTTGTCCTTCCAACAGGACAACGACAAGCCATCACAATTATGGCTTCAGGACAGCTTTGTGAACGTCCTTGAGTGGCCCAGCCAGGGCCCATATTTGAACCCTGGAGATCTGGAGAGATCTAAAAATGGCTGTGCACCGATGCTCCCCATTCAACCTGATGGAGCTTGAGAGGTCCTGCAAAACAAATGCCCAAAAATAGGTGTGCTAAGCTTATAGCATCATGCTCAAAAAGGCTGTAATTGCTGCCTAAGGTGCTTTAACAAAGTATTGAGCAAAGGTTGTGAATACTTATGTACATGTTTATATTTTTGTTCTTCATTGTTGAAAATCTATTAAACACATTAAACATATGAAATAGTTTTTGATTATGGGGTATTGTGTGAATTCTGAGGGAAAACAATTATTAAATCAATTTGGGAATAATCCTGTAACATATCAAAATGTGGAAAAAGTGAAGTGCTGTGAATACTTTCCGGATGCAATGTACCTACTATAAGTTTCACTCTCAAATCTAGTAAGGATAAGGTCTCTTTTTTGATTTGCAAAGATATTGTATGAAATATGGGTATCTCAGAATTACTCCAATAAATATATTCTTGCATCATTCTAGTTATCTAACTTAGTGCCAGCTGCTTGGGATCAGAATAATTTTGAATACTGACAATGCATTTGAGAAACAAGCCACGGTCTTATGTGATTGTTTTTCCTCCAAGGGTTATTATAAGATGTTGGATAATTGTACTTTCCATGCACTATTCCTACTAATCCCTAAGCCTGCTCATCCCAATGATCAAACTACTGTGTTTCTGTCTATGTATTCAACTGTATCTCAGACTGTTAAAGCAGCATCAGCATGTTTTGTCCACAGATGCTTCTATAGGACCAGCTTTTCAAAATATCCCTTAAATATTCATTTCACAGCTGGAGATAGACAGCAGTAGCACAATAACACATCTTAGAGCTTTAGTCAAAAAGAAAACATAGATACTACCACAGATTGATTATAAGAAATTACGAAACATAAGATACATAAGATGTCATGTTTTGAATCAGTATTTACAAGTATAAAGTAACTGTCTTCCAGAGCTTCAAGTAGGCAAACTAGTTAAATGCTGTCAGTTCCATTTTAAATACAGCTTCAACCAATAATGTCTCTTTGTCTAGCTTTTACTACTTCCTTTGTCATGACCATTAGCACATTAGCTAACTAGTATTGCATCCAATAGAGTCATTTTGCAAACCAGAAAAAGTTGTGTGTTGGGTGTAGAAGTCACAATAATGTAAACATCTATCATGTGGGGGCAAATGGTTGTCTTTCTGACGCACCTACATCAGTGCATGCTGTCAGTGTTTCTTGTACTTAAAATGTATTTCATCTGGTTAGATCTCTTTCCATGACAAGCCAAACACACACCAAAACACAAAAGGACGTAAAAAAGGTTAACACCTTTTGGGGATGAAAATGTATTCTTTGTTTCAGCCCCCAATCCAAAACATTTAACTTCTAGAAATATAATGCGATGCTATTGGTTTATAAGAACATTATGTTGATGTTTTTAGAAAGTGAATTATGTTATGTGAGATGGCTCTCTGTCTCTTTCCTATGAGCCTAACTGGCTCTTTCTACATTATCTGTGTCGCTGCTTAGAACTTTTCACTCTTGCCGATCATGAAGGGAGAGAGTGTTGTGAACTGGGCCAGAAAGTGAATCTATCAGGAAATAAGAGCTCTCTGGCAAATGAGCTCTGACACTTGGTTAAACACACACACCAGTCTCCAAGACTGACCATGTATCTTTCTCAATCTCTTATTTATCTATTTGAATCCCTCTCCCTTGCTCTCTCTGTTGGGAATCCATCTACCAATCATTACATCAAATATGATTTATAGATATATATATATATCACTAATATATATCACAACAGGTAACCATTTGTGATTTGAAATGTGCTGGTTGTGAATTTCTATTATCTATAAACACATTTTGAGCACTACTCTGAAGATAAAATAAGGATGAATATTTTCTTCATGGAGAAAATTGAATGGATATTGTTGATGGATTAGGAGATTTCAGACTAATGTGTATGCTGTCTCTTGTCTCCAGGGGTGTTGGGTGCATCTTCATTGAGATGATCCAGGGAGTGGCAGCTTTCCCTGGGATGAAGGACATCCAGGATCAGCTGGAGAGGATATTTCTGGTAAGTTATCTATGTGTGTGTATTTAATATTTATTTACTTACAATGACATATGCAAATTCCATATTAAGAGTAATGTTTAATATTAGAGTTAGTGGTTAAGGTTTGGAGTTGCCCTTAGTGACATTCGATGTTTCTGGTGGAGGTTTCTGGACTCATCAATAGGTTTTTTATCTAACGGAGTGAGGAGCATCTGTTTGTAATATGGGTTAAGCATTCTATTTTTTTATTTTCAAAGAACATTTACAAAAACATATTTAAACATATTTTCAACATGTTTTATATTGATTAAAATTAGTTAATAGTTAATAATTTGCAAAACCTGATATTTAATTCTGCGCACGGATTAGCCCAGGGTGATCTGGTCAATGGAAACCAAAATAATCAACTGATTGAGGGCTGGATTCAAATTCACACCAAAAATCTAAGTGAACAAGTGAAATCACAGGCTTTTCCAACTGAATTTCGTCACAGCACTCATATTGTGACTCTGTAGTGTTTATGGCCCTCACATGTCTGTATGCACTCCTGAAACTGTCCAGGCATGCTCCTGATGAGACAGCGGATGATGTCCAGGGAGATCTCCCAGACCAGGGTGTAAAATTCAATGGGTTAGCTAGGCAACAAAATAAAATCAAATGTTTCCTTAGGGAGAGACATAGGTAGGGCATGCTCCTGATGAGACTGCACTGATTTTCATTTCGCAGATCATTTCATTTTTCATTACCATACAATAGGTAGTTAGCTGGAAGTCTGGTATTGGTTAGCTATGGGGTAGAAGGATATTTGTAAAGCTGGAGTGGAGCCTGGCGCCCTGTCTGCCCAAAGTTCTACAAAGCTCACAAAGCCTTCAAAAGTTTGGATTTAAAGTCAAACAATCCCTATGAAATGTAAGTATAGATTGTTGTTATCAACAGATTTGTTTTGGCCCATGGCTTTAATGACACTGATTTGTTCCTCATGTCCACAGAAACACATTGCAGACACCAAAGGCAATGTAGACATTCACATTGTTTAATTTCCAATCCAAACATTTTGAGTACGGAGCAAAAGAAAAATGAAAAATTCACAGTCCTAATAAATACGAAGGACACTTTCTGAACATGTCTAATCAATATTTTACAGCAATGTGATGCCTGATAAATTCTATAATTAGGTCCTGTGTCCTCCATAATTGAAGTGGGGTGTTAATGGGGCCTGATGTGATCCATTCATATTCATTCATCCTCTGAAACAAGTGAATAATTAATCAGACAATTACTGTGATGAAGCTATGAAAAAGAGACATTGGGACAGAGATAGACATTTAGGTTGCCAGAGACAGGAGTCAGATGAGGGTGCACGGAGACAACTGGTTGTTTTTGCCAAGGGCTGACAGTGTTAAGTGGGCATCTGTCTACTTGATTTTTTTCTTTGTACTATAAAATGAGAAATGTAGTAAAATTTGGTGAAGTAAAACCCATATAGAAAAGGTTCTTCATTTCATAGGTTAAGGTTTGGGCTAGGAGTAGCGTTGGTTTAGGGTCAGGATTAGGGACTATTGGCTCGTACAAGCATAGAAACATATTGTAACAATCACACCTCTCCGTTGTTACAACCCTGAACAGAATTTATCAAATGCAAGTAATGTGTTTGAAATTATACAATTAAATAAAATAATCAAATAAAGCAAATAAATTGCTTTTTCAATATGTATAATAGTAAATGATAAAATAGAGAATAAAAAATACATTAAAGACTGTATGTGATTAAATATATGGTGCAAACATTTAAGGTCTAATAACAATCTAACAATACAGTTAAATATGAGTAAAATAAATAACAGAATAAAAACATTAATACAATTTCAAGTAATTACAGAATACGAAATAACTACACGCTACTTACAAAGAGCATAATTGCACTAGAGGATAGCCAGGGTCTGTATGAAATTACACAAGATAAATTAACATTGTCAAACAGATTCAGAAATTATCATGAGATTTCCACATATAGCACATTATTCAAAACATCTGTAATCGAGGAAAGAGGAAAATCGACCTCAGAATGAACAGAAGGACAGTGCGGATGGTAGAAAACCATCACACCAATCATCATGTTTTGAGTGATAGTGGGCACCATGGAAGAAGACCCATGAGGACTCCACTTTTGACAAAAAAACATAAAACAGCCAGACTGGAATTTGCTTAAATGCATATTGACAAGCTACAATCCTTCTGGGAGAATGTCCTTTGGACCGATTAATCAAAACTGTAGCTTTTTGGCAAGTCACATCCGCTCTATATTTGCAGACTGCAAAATTAAGCTTTCAAAGAAAAGGACATCATATCAACATTGGAACATGGAGGAGGCTCGGTTATGTTTTGGGGCTGCTTTGCTGCGTCTGGCACAGGGTGCATTGGATCTGTGCAGGGCAAAATGAAACCTCTAGACTATCAAGGCATTCTGGAGGGAAACATACAGCCCAGTGTCAGACAGCTCTGTTTCAGTTGCAGGTTAAGGGTCCTCCTACAGGATAATGACCCAAAATACACAGCTAAAAGCATACAAGAATGTATAAGAACAAAACTATCCTGAAGTGGCCTTCTAGGAGTCCTGATCTGAATCCTATCAAACATCTATGGAGCGAGCTAAAACTTGCAGTCTGGAGAAATCACCCGTCATACTTGAAACAGCTGAAGCAGTTTGCTCAGGAAGAGTGGGCCAAACTACCTGTTACAGGTGCAGAAGTCTCATTGAGAGATACAGAAAACGTTTGATTACAGTGATTGCCTCTAAAATATTTGCAACAAAATATTAGGTTACGGGTCTTATCAATTTGGTCCATTACATTTTTTATTTGTTTTATTATGTACAATATTATGTTTAATAGAACATTTAAAGCAAAGTCTTATTTCTATTATATTATGAATAAACAATGTTGGATGCTATTAACTTTTGTCAGTTTTAAGTTATTTCCGAGAAAATTGTGTGTGTAAAGGAAAACCAATACATTTTACCACGTCTGTATATTCTGTGGAACATCGTAAAGAAATGTGAATACTTCACATTCAAAAGAATGTGTCCTTGGAAACACATCATCTGCTTTATTTTTTTTATTGTAAATTCATACAGTATGCAAACACAAAACATTTCTTGCAGCTTGTATTTTTTCTACTTTTCTGTCATATTATTTTGATCTCTTAAGACAGGCTATGAAAGCAATAAGGAAATAAAATTCTTAATATTTTATAATAGCCAGTGGTTGGGGGGCTAACTTTTATAATAAATTATGCATGCATGGAATGGAATGGAATGGAATTGATTTCTTTCTATGATGTTCAGATATGATCAACATTTAATATAGATGAGAAAATTACTTTTATAAATGAATGTATGCAACGTTAGGCTACATTTACACAAATTAGTGAAATAAAGAGAATTGAGCCTGTGCACAGTCACTCAAATTCTGATACTTTGTTCAGTTATTGGCAAACTATATCTGTGATTGATAGAAAAAAAAAATATGAATGACACTGCACCCCTATGACATTTTTCAACTTGTGCAACATAAATTGGTCTCCAACTAACAACTATTTTGATAATACATTTTTCTGTCAATCATTAATTTGATTAATCTGTCAATTACTACTTAGATTAATTACTTTATTGCAATAGAATACATACATTCTAAATGCTCATGATGCTATTGTAGAAACTTTTGACTGAGATAGAAGTTTTAATGCAAATTGCAATGCATTTAAATACATTAACATTTCTATTGTGAAGAAATATATAACTCACCAAATATGAAAGCAATGGCTTAACAGTGGCGTGGTGAATGCTATGTTAGCCTGAGCTCCTCAACTATACAAAAACTCAACATGCTGAAGTACTCTTGACACAAGATTAACTATTTCACAATGAAAAACGTAGCTTCGTGAATACAAACTAAAATAAAGGAAACATTTGCATTATATAAACATACATTGCAGAGCCGTCTTCATCTTCTGTCGTCAAGGCTACAACATGTTTTCTCTTTATATTCTCATGCATTACAGTTGTGCTCCCATGCTATCATAAATCGGACTTGCAATTATGCAACAATCTTTTTTCTTTATTGGCGGGATTGCCATGTCCGCTTATTGTAAGAGACTTTAGGCAATTTCTATCAGAAATTTGCTAGTTTATGTCTAGCCCTGCTGCCTACTGTACATCTGTGTTACTACCTGCTACTACGCGTTATGATTGTTTACATTTACCCCAAAGCACTTTTTTAGCCTTCATCTCCAACTACGCAATCCTGAAACAAAGCATGTGCCAGGAAAAAGGCTACAACACGTTTTCTTCTTTAAATGCTAATGCATTACAGTCATTCAGTGTTGGCATTTGAACTGACAGAGTCAAACAACACAGGCAACAGATGCAGTAGCATCTATTTGATCTTTTATGATATACAGGCTGTGGATGTTTTATAATCCACAACAGTTGTTGATTTTAAGTTTGTATTCCCCCTTCACCTATACAAAGACAGGTTATCTCTCCTCGCTTCACTCACTGTAGTCTGCCATGTAGGAAAGCAGCGACATGGTCATAACTGAGGTATGATTGTGTGAGTCTACTTATACATAATGCACATATAGATTTTTTTTTGTATTTGTTCTCGCAATCCCACTTTACAACCTTGTGCCACCACTAGAACAGTGCCTGCGGTGTCAGGAGAGTAGTAGATCGCTACAGGCCTCCGAAACCTGTCCAATCAGCCGGTCTGCTTCTTTACACCCTGTCTCTTTACCAGGAAGTTAGTAAATATAAGCCTACACGTCGAATGAAATGCTTGCTCACGTTGTCTGGTGCATGGCCATGTCAGAGGTGCCCCCCGCCAGAGACGTTGCGGCACAAGGATATCTCTCTATGCCAATTACCTGCCCCCTCCACCCAGATGACCTCAGCCCTGCTGGACCCCCTGGCCACACTCGGCAGTGGCTTGACCAAGGGGAGAGTCCAGGGCCATACAACATTTTTGTTTTATATTTAAGAGACCACTGCAAAATCGAACCCTTCAGTTCCTCATTCAAAAGAAAAAGGTGCATTGGTGTCTTAGTTCTTTCCAGAGCTGTATTTATTGGCTACATTGACCCGGATTGACCTTCTCTAAATTTCCAATATTTCTAAGAATATAATATGTGGAATTATTGGCAATGAAAAGAAGGTCAAATCATTTACGTGTCTAATATAATTGCTGTTTATAGGATAATATTGTTTCTAAATGGTTCAATTTGAGTCCTGAAGCAAAAGCATTTATCATCCCAATAATCCCATATATTCTTTGTTGTTTGTGCGTGCATATGTGTGTTTGTACAAGTGTATGTGGGCATAGAGTGTCAGTCGGTTGCCCTGAGTCATGCCCAAGTAAAGGCAGTGTGTTAGTACATGTGTATGTAGGCATAGACTGTCAGTCAGTTGTGCTGAGTCTTGCCCCAGTAAAGGCAGTGTGTTAGTACATGTGTATGTAGGCATAGACTGTCAGTCAGTTGTGCTGAGTCTTGCCCCAGTAAAGGCAGTGTGTTAGTACATGTGTATGTAGGCATAGACTGTCAGTCAGTTGTG
>JACXGK010009073.1:0-20721 GCA_016801125.1 Novumbra hubbsi
AAATTGCAGTAGGGCAGTGAAGAGACAGCCCAGAAGAATGTTGGCAGTGTAGATTGCAGAAGGCAGTGAAGAGACTGCCCAGAAGAATGTTGGCAGTGTAGATTGCAGAAGGCAGTGAAGAGACTGCCGAGAAGAATGTTGGCAGTGTAGATTGCAGAAGGCAGTGAAGAGACTGCCCAGAAGAATGTTGGCAGTGTAGATTGCAGAAGGCAGTGAAGAGACAGCCCAGAAGAATGTTGGCAGTGTAAATTGCAGTAGGGCAGTGAAGAGACAGCCCAGAAGAATGTTGGCAGTGTAAATTGCAGTAGGGCAGTGAAGAGACTGCCCAGAAGAATGTTGGCAGTGTAGGTTGCAGTTGGGTTGTGATACAACCATGCGGTAGTCACAGATGTCACCTCAAGCTGCTGTATATTTTGCATAGTGCTGCCCGATAAGCAGGGTGTTGCCGCACTTGATGTTTATTTTCAGTGCAGCTCAGTGAATTGTATACACAATACAGGATAACGGCTTCAACGGAAATGAAGTTGCTATTCTGTTGTAATGCATCATGGTGGCGGTGGATTGTAATCCCAGTGTTCATGCAATGATAGCACAGTTGTCTAAAAACCAAGTCACAGTTGTCTAAAAACCAAGTCACAGTTGTCTAAAAACCAAGTCACAGTTGTCTAAAAACCAAGTCACAGTTGTCTAAAAACCAAGTCACAGTTGTCTAAAAACCAAGTCACAGTTGTCTAAAACCAAATCTCTAATCAGATAATGCGTGGGACCGCACGCATACATATGAGAAAGCCATCCCAATACTAAAGCTGCAATGGTTGTTTCTATACTTAGTTGATCTTCAGTGCTGGTTTGTTCAACGTTGTCTCTCAGTCTCAGAAATGCTCTGTGTATTTTTGTCTGTAGCAGGAAATCAGTAATGATTTCTACGCTGTGAAAGGACTAGTGTTGTCAGACTGAAGTCATCATTGGGAATCTGGCCACGTCTGAATGCGATGTTGTTCCTGCCTCCGTACCAGTCAGTGCCGTATATAATGCGGGTCTAATTTCCATTAGGAATAATCTAATAATGTATACTTGGGAGTTCCACTTAATCCGCTAATGCACTGGCTTTTTCCGTGCGGTCTGGTCTCTACTCAATTGAGTGTTCCATGTTTATTTTATTGATCCTCATCTTTCTGTCTCAGCCAAGGCCATTTCCATGAACCAGGAACCTGTGGTGGAGAGTTGAACTGCCGTCATTTAGTTCTCTGTTTCTGGAGAGGGGCACTTACATCATGTGATTTATTTCCTCCTAAATGAATGACCATTCAACACAGATGTTCCTAATATGTCATTTAATTTAAGAAATGTTGTAATCTCTAGTGTCTTTTGTCTCTGTCAACAACAACAACATCTCCTGTCAGGAAGTCCAGTTTGTGGATTGGAGGCTGGTTGTTCAGTAACTTTATGAAGAACATGAGCTCCAGTTCATGTTTACCTACTATGGCAGAGCCCTTGGGTCACTACATGGCAACACAGTTGCTCTTGCGGTTAATGACTCCCAGGGACTGGGTGAACACATATTAAAGGAATAACACACAGTGTGCTCTGACTGGCTGTCTTAGTGGTCCTACAGTTAAAGCAAAGGCTCTGAGAAAATAAAACATTTATTTAGGATTCAATTATTCCTGAGTTTGTAGTGTGACATTTGACAAGGTCTATGGCGGGGGGTGACCCATTGTTTATTCAAGGTTGTGTGGTCTTCATTGTCCTAGTGGCCCCTGTGTTGGTTAGGATTGGGACATTCTGAAGGACACTTCCTTGAGTAACTGGAGCAGCAGATATCCAGAGTGCTGCATCCTCTTCGGCAGAACTCCAGGTTACCAGGACAATTTCCTGACTAGAGTGCTGGGCTCTGGTGCCGTGGAATGCTAAGCCCTGTGGGCGCGGGTTTGGGTACCACCCTGAGTGGCAGATAACATGACCTTCCTCTCATGCATGAGGAAGCATCATGCCCTCTCCTGGCTCAGGCTGGGGAGTCGTTTCTGACCCTTAACCCCTGCACTGGCCTAGGATACCTCAATTCACCTTTAAACTCTGCCTCAACCGCGTGTCTTATGTAGGCTATGTCTTTCTGTGTATGCATAGCTGAGAACTTTCATGTGGCCTGGGTTTGGGTCTAGTCTGTCCCCAGTGTAGTCTGGACAGCATTTGTTCACACCTAACCCTGTTACAGCGTGTGGGGTCTCCGACAGACTTCCGAGAACCACACACCTGGCACTTAGCCCAACACATTAGCTCTACGTAAGACTTCTGAAAGGTCACTTCTTTATAAATGGCTGTGGAGTTACTCCTGTTCCTCGGTTGGTCAATCCGCAGGATCTCTGGCTTTTGGGGGATGTTTTTCAGCCAAGGTGCTGTGAGAGTGATTGTTGTTGAACGCATCAGTCAACGGCAAAAGCAGATTTTCTTCCACAGTCTGTTTCCTCATGTTCTTCTGGAGGAGAAGTGGCTTCTCAAGCCCAGGGAAGTGGCCTGAAGTCAGGATACAGAAAACGGAGGTTAAAGCTGTGGTTAAACTCTGCCCAGGATACACTCCAGCTCTCTTCTTACTGCCCGCCATTTAAGGAAGAGGAATGTCGAGACAAGTGGAGGGAAAGGCCAGGTTCTGCCTGGTGACTGAAGACAGTGCGGTCCCACTCCGGCTCTGTCTTCTCTCTGATTTGGGCAGACGGTGCCTCAGTTGGCAGAGCTGGGAGGCCTTGTATATGTTCCCTGCACATCCTCTGGCACCACCTCCTCTGTCGTTATCGTAGCGGTAGATAACTGGGCCCATAAATCTGGTGTGAACAGCGGGTTTATGACCGTATAATCATCAATAACTGTCTGCCTCGGGGGAAAGCCGTGGAACCCATTACAGAACTGATGAACCCTTCATTTTGCCCATTGACCCATGTTATCTGTGTGCTGCGAGGCCTTGGCTTAAACTCCACGTCTTTCTGCGGCTCCGTTTGGATTTGATGTCCGCAAGGACCCTTTGTAATTCCCTTCTCCAAATGACAGGATGACTTTATATGGCAACCTGTGCTTTAGATGTGGACTTGTTCTTCCTTTACTAACCTTGGACGTTATCTGGAAGGTGTCTCTCTTCTACATTGGATGGGGTGGTCTATAAGCCTTTTGTAAAATCTTTATTTTTTTTGCTTAGAGTAAAACAATTCAATTTTTATAGAAATTGGGTGTCTTTATATACCAGCGTACATGCTTTGTGTAAACAACATTTCATTGCACGTATGACAGCATTTTGTCAGTTTTTTGCGACAGAATTTGGTCAAAGTTAGTATATTCTTTTAATTATCTCTGATTTTTAAAGCATGTAAGCTTTGCTGGGATTAGGGCCGACTCCTGGAAAGTGATTCAAAAGTGCCTTCAGCCTTAATGTCTGTGTTATATTCTTACACAACTTTATGCTAGGCTAGGGTATTCAGAAGACAGTTCTATTCTATTGATACTGACATATTCCCCAGACCCTTTTGAAGTAATACTGAGTGATACTGACATATTCCCCAGACCCTGTTGAAGTAATACTGAGTGATACTGCCACCTCAGATTTCCTTCTGGGCAGTACTATAGACTGAATGTAGTGTTGATCTTTTTTTATCCATGTATTGTCCTGGCATATGTCATGCTTGTTACTAGCAGGGGACTAAGACCTGTGGTTTTTTTTCAGGATCAAAGCCATATCGTATTAACAAAATGTGAAGACTTTGCAAGCGGCATATAGATTTTGACTAGGAATTAATGTGTAAGAAAGTAGTCCTTTTAGTCACTTATTTGACTAAATATTTACTTATGCGACGTCTTGGCAGAAATGAGTGTTAACCTGACAAGCTCAGAGACCAAACAACGTTTTTTAACCATGTCAGCTCTGGGATCAGCTCTTTTTACATGAAAGCATGAAATGACAGTTAAAAACTCAAATAAAATGATCCCAACCTGTAGTTCTGTAGAAATGGAGGAGTGGCGGCGGGCAAATGCGGCCATTTCATAGAGAATATTCTTCAACAATCATAGGATGCATGTCATTAATTATAGAACATGTATGTAGCCTTTTAAGCTTGTGACTTCTTAGATTAGTTTTTTTATCACAGTTATGTCTATTTAGAATTTTACAGGTTACTTTCAACATGAATAAAATAAATGTTGTTTGTGGATCATCATTTTTACCTATAATTCTTCTTTTTTTAAGTTTGGCCGAGAGGAGAGGAGAGTGGACACCAGGACTCTCTTCGTGGGTCCCCGGGTCCCTGCTCATGACTCAGACTCTTTCTGCGACAACAGGATTGTGTCCTCCAAGGTAATGTTCCGCGGCATGTTTTAGCACGTGGACAATGTTGTTGTGTTTCCGATCTGTGCCTGTACAGTTTTACACATTAGATCTCTCTGAGTGAAAAAACGATTGTTGTGTTGTTGGTATTTGAGCTGATAAATGTGTCCTGTTCAGCTTCTGTGTGGTGTACAAACTGTCAGGCCCGCTTTGACGGGGCGGCCAGAATATGTGGTCAACTTGATAGGATAATCGTCTCTCCATTCAGCACTGGGCGATTAAGGAGATAAGTTGCTAATCCGAATCAATGGAATACCTGCAGGCCTTAAACCCTTCAGGGACTGAATCCCCGGGTCAAAAGCAGATCAGGAAGGCGGCCCCAGCTCACTGAAAACACAAACGCTTGTGTTTGCTTGGCCTTTCTTATTACATCCTAATAGTCATTCAAACTTGAAGAAATATGGTCAACACCGAAGCAATTCACTGTAGGTTCATACCGGTTAATAAAGCGTGAGGCTTTAGTGGTGGGTATATATTGCGTTTTAACACTGTGCTTTGCATTTTTCTGTAAGTTCAATGTTAATTTCCCCTCTCTGTTGTTCCAGTACACGGTGTGGAACTTTCTACCAAAAAATCTGTTTGAGCAGTTCAGAAGAATCGCCAATTTCTACTTCCTTATAATCTTTTTGGTACAGGTGAGTGGCTTGTTTGGCTATATGTGTCTTGTGGTTTTACTGTACATGCAGGGTCCAGATGTCCCCATGGGGTCAATGTTAGATGGAGGCAGAAACGTTTGGTTAAGGGATAGGGGAAGGCCCTCTCCCTGTGGGCTGTTTGTCGGCTGGGCTGGATGTAATGCCTGGTCTTTTTGGGATGTTTGAAAGCGTCCATAGCCGTGGATAGTCCTCTGCTCCTTCAGCATTTAGTGGGAAGTGAGAAGGTCAAATGGGATGTGAGTGGCGCTGGGTCGGTTACCGAAAGGTCCCTGGTTCTAAACCCAGAGCTGACGAGGTAAAACTATAAATCTGTCATTGTGCCCAACAAAGCCACTCAACCCTAATTGCTCCTGTGAGTCTCTGTATTGGAGCATCTGCTAAATGACTAAAATGGAAAAATGCCACGGGTGACATGTTTACCCCTCAGCTCAGTGGACTCGGCCAGTCTTCTCTCCTTTATCAGGCCATAGATCCACCTTCTGTGTGGAAACTAACCACCTCCAGAAGGCCAACCCAAACAACCCGTCCCCAGTGTAAACAGGCTGGCTCCCAGGCTGGCTCCCAGGCTGGCTCCCAGGCTGGCTCCCAGGCTGGCTCCCTGCTGGCTCCCTGCTGGCTCCCTGCTGGCTCCCTGCTGGCTCCCTGTTCTAGCTGGGAGTTACAGGTTTCTGCCGAAATAAAAAAACATTTCACGTAATGAGGTATCCATTACCTCATTCGCCATGAGTGAGGAATGCACATCCCATCATGCATCTGCAGTTATTGCCGCTTTCATGGCCAATATCTTAGGGACTCAAAGGTGGTAATTGTTGGGACATGTTTGGCCTTTGCTTCAGTGACAAATGCCTGGCTGGTGTCAGTGTAGTATTTTAGCAAGTCTCTGGTGTTTCTTTCAGATGACTGATATGGCTCTAGAAACCCCCTGGGTCGAGGAGGCTTTTAGCTCAATTCCACTGGAAGAATCAGAAAAACTAGGACAGAAGATCTAATGAGTAGTAGGCACAGATTACAATTTCCACATCTAGGACCCTAATCTGTATTTTTAAATTCCCTGTTACAGAAGGTTGAAGACCAGTGTTATTTTAATATAATTTGCCTTTCCTGTGCATGATGGTAGAAATACAGGGCTAAAGTAAAACTTAAAGGCTCCTAAAACTTCAATTATTTGTCATTTTAAAAGCTGTCTGTAAGCTTGTGCAGATCTGTAGATATTGTAGAAATCACTGTCTATCCAAACTTATTCTCCAATTCTGAAACTAGGAAGACTAGGAAGACACTAATTTAAATGTAAAAAGCCACAGTTGTGGGAAATTAACCTTTAATTGCCATTTTACCCTGTGTGTGTGTCACCTTGTGTGTCTGTAACAAGGCCAAACATTCAAGGGTATGTAAACTTTTGATCAGGGCCATTTGGGGGATTTCTGTTATCATTATGATATACAAGGAGCCAAACAACTATGTGTTAATACATTGCTTCATATGATCACCATCCTTCACATATATTATTTAAATAAATGCCAAAATGTACTAATTTCTGCCAGGGTATGCAAACTTTTGAGCACAACTGTGTATAGCAACAAAAATATTTGAAATTGCTTTTTAAAAATGACCTTTTTATCTTGGAGTTCAATAAATTGGTTCATGGACTATTTACTTTCCTCAGTAGCATAATTGGTCCTACAGCAGCTGAAGAAACTGTGTTTCCCGTTAGATCGGGCCTGGATCATCTCACAGAGTCACTGTGTGTAAATGGGTGTCGTGTGTAAGACAGGCCGAGTCTGTGCTGTGTAAATGTCCAAACATAGGTCCCGATTTCTTTAAATTTCTCAAGGCCTTGGTGTGTGACTTTCAGGGTTTCACACTGACCCCTTTCACTAAGAGCATGTGCAGGTCAGAGGTCATGAAGACGCACAATGGGAAGTGTTTGAGAAGCCTGGTGGCAATGCTGTGCACCCATTCTACGTGTGTGTGAGGTGTTTACCCAGACTGGTTTGTGCCTCTGCTAATCCAGCTGCTCTGGAGAGGCTAATTCCAATGTCCAGCTCCCAAACATTCAAATCAAAGGGGGCAGAATGTGTACACAGCCTCACTTTCTCTCTCTCTTTCACTCACTCACTCACTCATACACATCACAGCTCGAGATAAACCCTCTCTCTTGAGTGTTCATGCAAATGCTCCAACTGAAATCCTGACCTCCTCCGTCTTCCACCTCTCCGTTTTACTGAACAATCTCTCTGTTATCCATTCTCCCGCTCATGTTTTGAGGATTTCTCTCTGTGTTAGGTCTTCCTCTCTCCTCTACAGTCTGTTGGTGTATCTGATAGTGAATCTCTCTCCGCCCATTAGTGTCTCTGTGCCGAGCGCAGTACCAGTGACGTCGGCAGCGAGGGAGCCCTCTGCACTACTAAAAGACACAAATAGACTGTTTCTGCCTGATAAAAAGAAAAAACCTCAATGCTAGAAATAGACCTGCTTGCCTGCTGATCAAACGGGAGCCCATCCGGGGCACGAGTGAGTAGGAGGATGATGAAGCACCAATGCAGGGAGTCTCAGTGACATTGTGGATCGCTCCGGCGTGTCTAGGAGGGCACGCGTGTCCAGCGGTTCACATGTCCTCCTGCAGCAGGAGACTCGCTCACTGTGTGTCTGGGTCCAGTGTGATGTTTAGTTAGTGTATGACGCATCAGAGGGAAGAGAGGGTAACCATGTTCAGTGGAGCTCTCCTTTTTTCCACCGCTGTATTGATGGGGAGGGCTCATTGAAGGGTGTTTGCTGAGAGTTTGCTGATTGGTTGTGCTCTGAAGTGGCCACTCTGCAGTACTGTGATCTGAACTCCATCACTTCTGGCCATGGCGGGGGCCTGACAGGAGCCTGGTCGTGCTGGACTGAGTCACGACCAGCCGCAATATAAATGTCTTTAATCAGGTCGGCTTGTACCGGCTGCAGCTCAAAACCTCCGGGGTGGATTTTATCCAGTTATTGGATCAAACAATGTGTGCCTCAACTCGATCTGTCTTGGCGTGTCTTTAGGGAGGTCAATGGGGGCGTGTCTTTAGGGAGGTCAATGGGGGCGTGTCTTTAGGGAGGTCAATGGGGGCGTGTCTTTAGGGAGGTCAATGGGGGCGTGTCTTTAGGGAGGTGAACAGGAGGACTGCTGTGGAGGTCTGGGGGGGTAGATCCACAACCTCATCGTACGGTTACACTATGTCAGGATCAGGGGGGGTAGATCAACAACCTCATTGTACAGTTACACAACGTCAGGATCGTGGGGGGTAGATCAACAACCCCATTATACATTTACACAACGGCAGGATCGGGGGGGGGGTGGGGTAGACCCACAACCGCATTATACATTTACACAACGTCAGGATCGTGGGGGGTAGATCAACAACCCCATTATACATTTACACAACGTCAAGATCTGGGGGGGTAGATCCACAACCTCATCGTACGGTTACACAACGTCAGGATCAGGGTGGTAGATCCACAACCTCATTATGCAGTTACACAACGGATGCATGCTGTTAGTTTGTGCCGTTATTGGCCTGTGGATCCGGTCAGGTGGACCCTACGAGCCCCTGCCTGTTAGGGATTACCTGTCTGGGCCTGCAGGGCCCGGCTCCGGCAGGACAGGATGGTCTGCTCTGTGCTGGGAGGCGTTGTTCCCAGGCATGCTGGTTCCTGATCCCATGGTGGGCAGATTATAACGGCTAACTTGCTTGGCTAGCCTGCCTTTCCCTCTCCGTACAAAATGTCTGATGACCCACTGTTTGGTGAAGGGAGATTAGGGCATTAGGGTTACAAACACATACGCACACGTACACTCAAGCTGACGCACGGTAGCATGTATTCACACTGGGCCCGCCTGAACAACATCACTGCAAGTCCTCTGAGGAACCTGTTGTAACCTGCCCAGCGTTCATATTTTCGCAAACCCTCAAATACCCTGGGAAATGACAGGCCACCTGAGGCAGTCTGGCCCCTCCTGTGCTGTGGGCTAATATTTAACACCAACGGCAGATAAGAGTAAATGAAGTAGATAATGTTGTGATGGGAATTGTTTTATGAGACCTATTAGCAGGTAAGATAACGCACTGATAAGACTAGATGAAGTGGACAGGGCATTCCATGAAGTGTGTGGTGTCCCCCCCTGAAGGTGATCGTGGACACCCCCACCAGCCCCGTCACCAGTGGACTGCCGCTGTTCTTCGTCATCACCGTCACGGCCATAAAACAGGTATGACATGGAGCATGTTGTGATCAGGTAAATGAGAGGGCTTTCAGCTCGAGGCCCATTAGATGTGGACTGGCTTCGGTTCGCCAAGCAATCCAATTGTCTAGAATAAAATACTGTGCGTTTCTTAATGTAATCTCATCTTGAAACCACAGTTTACATTTTCTCAATCATGGTTTCAAGAAATCCTTTTTATTGAATCATTTTTTTTTTTGTCCACAGAAATTGTTATAAAACAATATACACTGCCCAAAATAATCAAGGGAACACAATCATCACAGTATGACACCAATTCAGTTATACTTCAGGGATATCAATCTGTCTAGTTAGGAAGCATAAGTGATGCTTAAGAGGACCTCTACTGAGAGACTGGTTACCACCAGCTGTGTTTAGCCTGGCTATGAAGGGAACGCCAGGGAGGTTTAGAGTAGCCTGGGCAAGTTGAGCCGGTCAATGTACCCCTGAAGACACTGGCCTTTCCTTCCTCTTCCTGTCTGTCTCAGGGCTATGAGGACTGGCTGAGACACAAGGCAGACAACGAGGTGAATAAATACCTGGTGACGGTCCTGGAGGACGGAAAGAGAACACGGAAGGAGAGTGAGAAGATCAAGGTAACTGAAGGGGAGGAGAATGGTTGGGGTGGGTGGGAGGGAGGGTGAGGGGATGGGATAAGGGGAGGATTGGATGAGGTGGAGGAGATATGGGAAGATGAGGCAAAGACTGTAGAACAGGGGTCTCCAACCGGTTCCACGGAGGGCCGAGTGTCTGCAGGTTTTAGTTTTTTTTTCCTGTAAATTGGTCCCGGGTTCAGACCTAAATAACCAGATGAGGGTAGACCTAACCAATCAGTGACATAATTAATCAAGTACAAGGTGAGAGTGAAAACCTGCAGACACTCTACCCTCCGTGGAACCGGTTTGAGACCCCTGCTGTAGAATGATGGGCTGAGACTATAGAAGCCCTCTGATAGGCTAGGACTGTAGAAGCCCTCTGATGGGCTAAGACTGTAGAATGACAGGCAAAGAGGGTGGAAGCCCTGGGACGGGCTAAGAGGGTGGAAGTGTTTGCGTCCTCAAAGCTTAGACCCAACCAATGCTCTTAGACAGCACAGGGCAGTTCTGAGATGAATAAGTACATGATCCAGCCTGACGGCATGTCGCTGATACCATTTGTTACAACTAAAGGAATGTGAATTAAGTGGAACTAAACTACAACAACCACGTGGTAGTAATTCGAAGGTTAATTGAAACAAGGTTGAACATGGTTTGGAACCTGCTGATTAGCACGAATGTCAGACTGTTCACTGTCCACACAGTGAACAGTGAAATCTGCACAATGCAGTCTTTAAAACAATTTTCGAAAGCCTTTATATTTGTTGTGCAGAATTGCACAGAGTACTTAGTGAAACATTTTGGTGGAAGTTATACCAGACAGTTATGAAACATACAGCTGACTGACACACAACATCATTGAGATTGCCTGTTGAAAGGTTTCACTACCAAGTTTCTGTTTTGTAGAAATACCGGATTCCACCACTATGACACAGGGATTGATCCGTCAGTAACATGGGGAATGCTTTGCATTTCGGAATTCTTGAATGTAAAATGCTCATGTACAGTGCATCCGGAAAGTATTCACAGCCTTTCACTTTTTCCACATTTTGTTGTATTACAGCTGTATTCCAAAAAGGATTACATAATTTTCCCCCTCCAAATTCTACACACAATACCCCATTACGATAATGTGAAAAAAAGGTTTTTGCAAATCTATTAAAAATTATAAAGCCTTGGCCATGACACTCAGAATTGAGCTCAGGTGCAATCTGTTTCCACTGAGCATCCTTGATGTTTCTACAACTTGATTGGAGTCCACCTGTGGTAAATTCAGTTGATTGGACATGATTTAGAAAGGCCAACATCTGTCTATCTAAGGTCCCACAGTTGACACTGAATGTCAGAGCACAAACCAAGCCATGAAGTCCAAGGGATTGCCTGAAGACCTCAGAGAGAGGATTGTATCGAGGCACAGATCTGGGGAAGGGTACAGAAAAGTCCCTGTAGCATTGAAGGTCCCAATGAGCTCAGTGGCTTCCATCTTGCATAAATGGAAGAATTTGAAACCACCAGGACTCTTCCTAGAGTTGGCCCCCCCGGCCAAACTGAGTGATCGGGGGAGAAGGGCCTTAGTCAGGGAGGTGACCAAGAACCCGATGGTCCCTCTGACAGAGCTCCAGCAATGCTCTGTGAAGAGATGAGAACCTTCCAGAAGGACAACAATCTCTGTAGCATTCCACCAATCAGTCTTGTATTGGAGAGTGGCCAGTAAAAGCCACTCAGTAAAAGGCACATGACAGCCCACCTGGAGTTTGCCAAAAGGCCCCTGAAGGACTCTCAGACCATGAGAAACTAAATCCTCTGATCTGATGAAATAAAGATTGAACTCTTTGACCTGAAGGACAAGTGTCATATCTGGAGGAAATCAGCCCTGCTCATCACCTGGCCAATACCATCCCTACCGTGAAGCTTGGTGGTGGCAGCATCATGCTGTGGGGATGTTTTTCAGTGTCAGGAACTGGGAGACTAGTCAGCATCGAGGGAAAGATGAATGCAGCAATGTACATGCAGCAATGTACAGCGACATCTTTGATGGAAACCTGCTCCAGAGCGCTTTGGACCTCAGACTGGGGCGAAGGTTCATCTTCTCACAGGACAACGACCCTAAGCACACAGCCAAGATAACAAAGGCGTTGCTGCGGGACAACTCTCTAAATGTACTTGAGTGAACCCAGCCAGAGCCCAGACTCGAATCTGATTGAACATCTCTGGAGAGATCTGAAAATTGCTGTGCACCGATGCTCCCCATCCAACCTGATAGAGCTTGAGAGGTCTTGCGTGTAGGACGTTGAGGGGGGAAAAAATAATTTTGCAATAAGGCTGTAACATAAAATGTGGAAAAAGTGAAGCGCTGTGAATACTTTCCGGACGCACTGTACACTTAAGTTACTTGGGCACAGCTTTACGCCAATGTAGACAAAGCTCTTGCCCTCCAGTTAGCTTTTGCTGGCTGAGTCCCACATGTCCCTAACTGATTAATAGTTGGCAATTTCATTATCGACCGGGCCAACTTATTTGTTGTCTATGTTCTTTTCCGGGGACATTGGGTGGACGTGGAATGTGCCTCCGGCTCTGACCTTCTCTCCGCTGCCCCAGGTGGGAGATGTTGTGGAGGTGGTGGAGGATGAGACCTTTCCCTGCGACCTGATCCTGCTGACGTCCAGCCGGCTGGACGGGACCTGCTTCGTCACTACGGCCAGTCTGGACGGCGAGAGCAACCACAAGGTGGGGCGGCTGTTACGACGCGGGCGCCATGGTGACCCATCACCGTGGGAGACCCACAGCATTCAGGCTCCCATGACGCGCATTCCCTGTTGCTTTGTGTTCCCTAAGCTGTGTCTGTTTGTTCATTAATGTCCCGATGTACTGGTTCTCCCCCAGACACACTACACGGTACCGGAGATAGGGCCAGATCTCCTGTCTCTCACCGCCTCCATCGAGTGTGAGCAGCCCCAGCCTGATCTTTACAAGTATGATATACTCAACCTGTCACATGCTTTGTCCCATACCTGTTCCTGGACTGACACGCTTCACACAGGAAGCCAGATTCTGATGTTTTGTTATTCGCTTGGTGGTCGTTTCATTATTCTTATTGGCACTGAAATAGATGATGTGATTTGGAAAAAAGCCCAATTAGTAGATGAACCATTTTGTAAAATGTTCTAATTAGTATTGTTGTTCTTGGATCACTTCCGCGGTGTCCATACAATATAAAAGCTCAAACTGACTGTAGATGATCACAGGATTCTGGATCTTTGGACTAGGGAAATTGGTGCAGAACGATTTTGTTCTGTTTAATCTTCTGTCAATTAGGAATGTTCCAGTGGTATTTAAATAGCAGCAGTATCTTTAAGTAGACTGTTGGCGGCTGTGGGTTCAGCAGTGCTGGATCTGAGATATCATACCGACCTGATTTGTGGAATAATCTGTTCGGGAATTGAAGGCAAAGTTCAGTTAGATTTTTCTGCGGTGGTCTGGCGCCACCTGTGGCCAAGGAGCTGCCATTACATTACTGTTGGGTGCCAGACATCATCAATGTCTAAGACAGCCTAAGATGCATCTTTTCACAATCAATGAAGCAGTTGTGGCACCAGGGATGCATGTGGACAAACCACCATTCATTAGCTTGCTGTAAACGTCTCCTAACCCTTTCAAAGTCTTGGTGGTCAGCGTATAGTGGCGTGACCGGTTTGTTTCCGCTGTGTCCCTGGATAGAGTTAATCAGTTCAGGTATCATTGAAAAATAGGAACGTTCTAATTGACTATTTCCAGCCTGTTATGCAGTTCGTTTATTACAGGTCCACTTGTGAGCCTCGTCAGGGTGGATCCACGCATCGGAGAAATGCCCAGCAGTACATTAATTAAAGTGTGTCTTTGCAGGTTTGTGGGACGAATGCACATCCAAAATCAGGAGCAGGAAGCGAGGTAAGACCCTGCTGATGGCTCTGCCCCCCGTCTGACCCAGTGCCTCGATTAGGAAAGAAATTAGAGAACCATCGCTTAAGCACTCTGTCGTTTTTATTTTGCATCGCCATCAAATCGTTATTTTATCGATTCACAACTCTAAACTAGATTTAAAGTACAGCCTGGCATGGACTCTTCCTCCACAAAACCAATGGGACCAGATTTGAGTGACTCGGGCTGCAGTTTTCTCTCTTGCCATTTTTGATGTAGGTTTTGCTCTTCTACTTTGCTGATATGAGGTGACTGGTTTTGTGGTCCCATCTTGCTGTCTTTAAATGAATCCATTAAGTTCCTCTGGAGAAGTGTGTCTGCTAAACAGCTTGTTTAAAAGCGAAATAATTCATAGTAGTGTGCTTAACCCTTTTACTGCTAACTGAAACCTTTTGATAACTTCCGAATCGCACTGCTGTGTGCATTTAATAGGACAACATTTTGTGACCAATTAGGTTGTTTCGTTCTGACTTTCGGGGGCAGCAATTAAGTAATTGCAATTTACTGCCAAAACTCCGGAGCCCTTTCCCAAAGTTTAGACACCCCCAGATCGAGGCCACTTCTAGGGGATCAGCTGTTCGGCAACCCTTTGAAACACAGTTGAAGAATGGTCATTAATACTCATCCTGTTGTATGGTGTTCCTCAGGTCGTTGGGTCCAGAGAATCTCCTCCTCAAAGGCGCCACGTTGAAGAACACTGAGAAGATATGTGGTGAGCTACAGGACTGTTTTATGCAGATGTTGTGTCGGAGTGTACCTGAGTGCTAGTGTCAGCGTGATGAGACTGCCCCCCCCCCTCTAGGAGTGGCCGTGTACTCCGGCATGGAGACCAAGATGGCCCTGAACTACCAGGGGAAGTCCCAGAAGCGCTCTGCCGTGGAGAAGTAAGGAGGCTGAAGGAAAACCCAGAAAGAGAGACGCAAATAATTCAGTGAAGGCTTAAACTGGGGTATAACCCCAGGGGATTGAGAATCAATTAAATTGCTAGTTAGAAAGTAGCTTCATGTTTTAGGTCTTTAGAAAAAAGCCCCAAAATCTGCATGCAAAAAAGACTTTCTGTGGTGACATTACCAAAATGTTGTTAAGGGAATAGTCATGTTGATTTCAAAACGCAATAAAAAGTGTAAGCCTTTTTTTATCTGGTATATTTTCATCAAGCTTTTTTCTCTGGGTGCTCTGGGCACTTAATTGACATCTTGTCTTGGGCTTGGAGGATAGTTGGAGTGTTTGTTGATCCATGGCTTGATTAGGCAGTCTTCTGTGGTAAATGTTTGAGACTGCAAATCCTTTTCTTATTTTGTAACGCAGTGATTTCTTTTTTTTCTATGCATTCTGAGGTGGAGAAATCCTTGAGTGACTGGTTAGAAAATGTATTCCCCAAAATGTTGCCATGAAAATATCTAACCTAATATTACATGTGTTCAGGTCCATCAATGCCTTTCTGCTGGTGTATCTTTGCATCTTGGTGAGCAAGGCCCTGGTATGTACCACACTGAAGTACGTGTGGCAGAGCCAGGCGGGTCAGGACGAGCCCTGGTACAACCAGAAGACGCAGAAGGAGAAAGATAGCAACCTGGTGAGACGGTTCCGTCTTTCTCTTATCTGTTGTCTGTCTAGAATACAACATTAACACCTTATGGCGTTTTTGTTTAAAAAAAAATGTCTGTACGTGTAAAGCATCAAGGTCTGACTGAACCTGTATGTTTTCTTCTCCAGTGACTTTTGGTGAAGTGTGTTTTAACACGTGTTTGTTCCCTTCGTTTTTTCCCAGCACCTGAAGATGTATACTGATTTCCAGTTTTCTTATTTCTTCCCCAGTACACCAACATGTTTACTGACTTCCTGTTCCCTTCTTTCTTCCCCAGTACCTGAAGATGTTTACAGACTTCCTGTCCTTCATGGTGCTGTTTAATTTCATCATCCCTGTGTCCATGTATGTGACGGTAGAGATGCAGAAGTTCCTGGGCTCTTTCTTCATCTCGTGGGACAGGGACTTTTTCGACCCGGAGATCCAAGAGGGGGCACTGGTCAACACCTCTGACCTCAATGAGGAGCTGGGACAGGTCAGCCATTATTAATATGGAAGCGATCAGTTGTTTGTTGCCAAAGGTGAAAATATTGTTGGGTCATCGTGACACTGGTTTCCGTCCAACACTGCCACAGAAGATGTTGCATGCACCTGGTCAGAGATCAACCTTGCATGTATTACAAAACAAACCCATCCTTCCCTTGACGTACTTGCTCATTTTAAGAGGGGTTTTGTGAAAGGTTAGCAGTGTATAAGGTATGTCTCTGGTGGACACCGGGAGTTTTGTTCCCGCTCTAGGTTCTGTCCAGGATTTTAACACATGGCCTCAGTGACGACGCCGTTCTGCTAGGCAGATTTCGGTCCAACTGTTTGGCTGTAGTGGTGCCGCCGGGTAATTTAACAGATCGATTGCTGTACTAAGTCGTTAAATGTGAGGTGTTCAGATTGCATGTAGATCTGATTAAACCCTTCAGCCTTCAGTTAACCATTCAAGGGAAGGTACATATTAGCGTTCAAATGAGGGCGTAGGGGACTCTGAGGTCTGGGGGTCATCCATGCAGTAGGTTTACTCAAAACCCAAATCAAACCATCCAGTGGGTGGCATTTTGGAATATAAATGTGTCTAATTGCTTCTAATAGGACTTCTGACAGTGTCTTAATGGCGTCTTATTACACTTCCAACTCAAACAGCGGCATCGTAGATCAGTCGTGGTTCGTTTGCCAGACGATGAAATCAATTAAAGTTGACGCTTCATTTAACTAGATTTATGTGGTGTAACCATGTCAGGGTTTAATTGCCCGGTCTTCTTCGTGGACATGATTTGTGCTGGGCGTTTTATTTGATGTCTTTTTTATGACCCTTGAAGAGTCTCTTGTTTCCTACTGAAGGGACAGACTCCCACAGCACTGGGGTGCCGTTTCTCCTCTGGGTTGGTTGGCTGCTATATGGTGACTCGTGTATTGCAGGGGGATGAGGGTATGTTAGGCACTTAAGGATCACTAGAGATAAACATTTATAAAAATTTACTTGCATTCAAATGACTAAAATGTGCTGCCTAATTATGTAAAAAGTTACCCAGGCAACATTGTCTTCAGAAACACAATTTAACGGAGTAAAACGATCTATGCCTGAACAAATGCCAATGTTGGTCTTTGGTTGAGGTTTGAATGGACTTTGAGGTAATTTCTGCTCCGCCTCCTTACTGTGTCGTGGTTGGTTCTTTCTCACCCCCTCACAGCAATGTGTTTATTTAACCACAGACAACTGGATGTAGGAGTCTCATTGGAGTTTGACAGTGGGAGTGGCCTAAAGTTTGGTCACTGGACATTGTATTGAAGTGTATGCCATTCTAATTGGTTTAAAATGACCTTCTCTCCAAATTTGTACTGCAAATTTTCTATTTTTAATCAATGCTTGCGTTTCCTTAATGCACTTTCATTGAAGGACATTGTTTTGACCTCTAAGCATTTTAATTGGCTTCAATGGCAGTACTTTTGCCACAGGGGCAATTGTGCCAACCTCTCAGGGGCTTTTGGCGCAAGCCAAAGCATCCTCTCCCACTGCTCCAACACCTGGCCGATGTATCCAGGACAGCCCTGTTCTGCCTGAATGGGCTCCGTAGTGGAGCCTTACGCTTCAGTCACCTACAACATCATTTCAGTCCAATTCCCCAGACGCATGCCTTGTGGCGTTTCAGTTGTATTGTCTGTGGCCTTGTGGCGTTTCAGTTGTATTGTCTGTGGCCTTGTGCCGTTTCAGTTGTATTGTCGGTGGCCTTGTGCCGTTTCAGTTGTATTGTCTGTGGCCTTGTGCCGTTTCAGTTGTATTGTCGGTGGCCTTGTGCCGTTTCAGTTGTATTGTCGGTGGCCTTGTGCCGTTTGTTGTATTGTCTGTGGCCTTGTGCCGTTTGTTGTATTGTCTGTGGCCTTGTGCCGTTTCAGTTGTATTGTCGGTGGCCTTGTGCCGTTTGTTGTATTGTCTGTGGCCTTGTGCCGTTTGTTGTATTGTCTGTGGCCTTGTGCCGTTTCAGTTGTATTGTCTGTGGCCTTGTATCATTTCAGTTGTATTGTCTGTGGCCTTGTGGCGTTTCAGTTGTATTGTCTGTGGCCTTGTGCCGTTTCAGTTGTATTGTCTGTGGGGATAAATTGGATTCATCACAAGCATCATAGGCATATTTCATTAGGAAATGATGGCAAACTTCTCTTGCGCACATGGGAGATTCTCCATATTGTAAAGTAATTTTATAGGTCTGCTGGAGTTCTGCCAATTCTGCGTTTCTCCTGGTGTCCACTAGGTGGAGTATGTGTTCACGGACAAGACTGGCACACTGACCCAGAACAACATGGAGTTTATTGAGTGCTGCATCGACGGCTTCCGGTACAAGTACACGGACTCCAGTGCTGAGGTGGACGGGTTCGGTGTCACGGACGGTCCTGTGACCCAGCTACAGCAGAAGGCTGGCACGGTAAGTGTCTGTTAACCTCTCACCCCTGGGCCATCCGGAGGCCGTGAGTCCGCTGACCTCATGACCCTCCACGACCTGTGACCCAGACTGATTAAAGGGGCCCACCGTTTGTATTCCGTTGCTGTATTTCTTCGTTAACACTGCTGGTGTCTGTGAATTCCAGGCTTCATTAACACTGCTGGTGTCGTGAATTCCAAGTTCGTTAACGCTACTAGTGCCTCTGAATCCCAGGCTTTGTTAGGTACTGATCATGTGAACTGCAATCATGTCATTTTAGGGCAGCGAAACGCTGTGTCAAAACGTTTGAAAAAGAGAAAATGTACATCCCCATCTGTGTCTGGCATGTGCGTTGGTGTCCTGTTGAATACAGCCCTGTTTAATAACATACGGTGTCTGTGTGTTTCCAGGAGAAGGAGGAGCTGTTTCTGCGTGCCCTGTGTCTTTGCCACACGGTGCAGGTGAAGGATGCGGGCGGGGAGGGCGGTCAGGGAGGAGCGCTAGGGGAACAGGTGGACGGCGTCCCGGGGCCGGATGGCGCGGCGGTTCACCCTGCGGGGCCACGGGGCTTCATCGCATCGTCTCCTGATGAGGTCGCGCTGGTCATCGGGGCCATGAAGTAAGAGACCTGGTTCCTCTCAATGTCTTTACTGCAGCAGGTCTGGAAGGTGTGGTTGTAGTTGGTCCCGGTGTAACGGTGACGTCGGTACTTCTGATTGTGTTGTTGCCCCGTCTGCAGGTACGGCTTCACATTCCTGGGTGTGGAGAGCAACAGCATGAGGGTGATGAACCGGAACAACGAGGTTGAAGCGTAAGTAACGTTTTTTTTTTTTTTTTTTGCTCTTTCCCCATTAAAATACAATTTTAATTGGCTTGAGTTTGATCACCCCTTGTCAGGTACCAGTTGCTTCATGTGTTGAACTTTGACCCTGTGAGAAGGCGAATGAGTGTCATAGTCCGATCCAAGTCAGGTGAGTCACGAGCTGAGAGCTTTTGGGCTGTTATCTTGTGGTTCAGCTCGCTGTGACCCCTGACCTGATGTGTCCTCTCTTTCCTCAGGGGACACCATGCTGTTCTGTAAGGGAGCTGACTCCTCCATCTTCCCCCGGGTCAGGTCACAGGAGGTGGAGAGGATCCGTCTGCATGTTGAGCGCAATGCAACGGTGCGTCACAGCAAGCCCGTCTGTGGGCCCGTCTGTGGGCCCGTCTGTGGGCCCGTCTGTGGGCCCGTCTGTGGGCCCGTCTGTGGGCCCGTCTGTGGGCCCGTCTGTGGGCCCGTCTGTGGGCCCGTCTGTGGGCCCGTCTGTGGGCCCGTCTGTGGGCCCGTCTGTGGGCCCGTCTGTGGGCCCGTCTGTGGGGCTTTAGGATGAAATGGTTCGGTGTTATTTGCCATATATGTAATGAATACTTTGTAAGTGTGAAGTTGTCAAGGTGGGAAAGCCCATTTGTACCCGTGCTGTGGCGTGTGCGTGTGCGTGACCTAAGGCTTGTTCTGTGGTAACCAGGAGGGCTACCGGACACTGTGTGTGGCCTACAAGCTCCTGACGCCTGAGGAGTACACCCTGGTAGACGCGGAGCTCAAGGAAGCCCGGTTGTCCTTACAGGAAAGAGAGCAGAAACTCATGAAGGTCTACAACCAGGTGGAGACCAATATGAGCCTGATCGGGGCCACTGCTGTGGAGGACAGGTGGGAGGACACTTATTCTGCATCCAACCTGTTCAAAGACACTCGAAACGAGACAGAAATAAATCATGTATAATTGAGAGGTGTGCGCGTGAAAACGAAATCCAACTATTCTAACACACCCCTTTCTTTTCTTTCTGGATCTTGCTCCTTTTCTCCCCCCGTCTCCCCTTCATCCATCTGGCTCCCCTTTCTCTCTCACCCCAGGCTGCAAGAGGAGGCCGCAGAGACCATGGAAGCCCTCCAGGGAGCGGGGATGAAAGTGTGGGTGCTGACTGGGGACAAGATGGAGACTGCCAAGTCCACCTGCTATGCCTGTCGGCTGTTCCAGAGGGGCACGGAGCTGCTGGAGCTGACGGTTCGCACCCTGGATGACGGCGACCTCAAGAGAGAGGACCGTCTTCACGAGCTGCTGCTGGACTACCACAAGAGGGCAGTGCAGGACGCCCTGCCAGTCAAAGCCGGGGTGACCAGGTCAGTGAGCAGTCGGGGTGAGGGCGGTGTGGGGTTGTTGTTCTCACTAGGGGACTCCGTGTCCGCCCGGTTCCCCCGTGTCCGCCCGGTTCCCCCGTGTCCGCCCGGTTCCCCCGTGTCCGCCCGGTTCCCCCGTGTCCGCCCGGTTCCCCCGTGTCCGCCCGGTTCCCCCGTGTCCGCCCGGTTCCCCCGTGTCCGCCCGGTTCCCCCGTGTCCGCCCGGTTCCCCCCTGTCCGCCCGGTTCCCCC
>JACXGK010009074.1:0-20745 GCA_016801125.1 Novumbra hubbsi
GTTACTCCAGATAGGGCTGTCTCCCTGTGTCTGCCTATGTCATTAAGTTACTCCAGATACGGCTGTCTCCCCGTGTCTGCCTATGTCATTAAGTTACTCCAGATAGGGCTGTCTCCCCGTGTCTGCCTATGTCATTAAGTTACTCCAGATAGGGCTGTCTCCCTGTGTCTGCCTATGTCATTAAGTTACTCCAGATAGGGCTGTCTCCCCGTGTCTGCCTATGTCATTAAGTTACTCCAGATAGGGCTGTTTCCCTGTGTCTGCCTATGTCATTAAGTTACTCCAGATAGGGCTGTTTCCCTGTGTCTGCCTATGTCATTAAGTTACTCCAGATAGGGCTGTTTCCCTGTGTCTGCCTATGTCATTAAGTTACTCCAGATAGGGCTGTTTCCCTGTGTCTGCCTATGTCATTAAGTTACTCCAGATAAGGCGTTTTACTCCCCTTTTTCACTTTGACTATCCTCTCTGATAATGCCTGCACTTGTTTGAACCTAATGGCAGGGAATGAACCGGAATGATCCTAGATTTCCAGGGTACAAACATGAATAAAATGTTTGCACTGTCACTGTTAGACAGCTACACAGTAGTGACTCTCACGATATAACATTTTCCACATGAAATTGAATCTTGCCAAGCTCAGCAAATCTAAATTCTGATAAGCAAGTGGCATAGCATTGAACATTATAAAATATGCAACACCAACTGAGGCCAATCCCGTACTCTAAAGTCATGCAACAAAATCTCAATTACTTCAATGTTTTTTTTTTCCGGGAACAGGGAGCACCTTGCAGGGACACTAGTTGTGTGGGCCCTTGGGCACTTGCCCCAAGGCCTCTATGCTGGCTCTGCTTCTGTGTGAAACACAGAAAAAACTGTAGAAAAAAAATAATAGAGGATCTAAATTTTGCAGAGAAAAGGGAAGGTAGTGCACGTCTTACTCTCACTCAGAGGTATGTATAATCTGAGCAGTTCATTTGGAAAGGCAATTCAGTCGGCTTGAGCTGCACCACCATATTTATTGGAAAGCACCCACTTTGGAAATTCAGCTTGTAACCGAAGAAGGGGCCAAAGTCTTCCAGAGTAGAGAGGATGGAAAGTAAGAGGATTGCAGGGTTACTGAAATAGAGTAACAGCATATAACAATAGCCTGTGTTCAACCCCCTCCCGTGACACACCCTGTAAAGAGGAATATGCACATAGAGCTATTGGAAGGGGCTGAATAGTGAGGGCCAATAATAAGGTGGAGAAAGGGCAACCCTGTTTGGTGCCACGTTTAAGGGCAAAATAATCAGTATGGGTGTCATTAGTATAGATATCGTCCTGGGGAGACTCGTAAGCCAAATTTGTCCCCAAATCCAAACTTCTTAAGCACATCAAAAAGGTATTCCCATTCAATTCTGTCAAATACCTTCATTGCATCTAGAGAGATTTCCACCGCAAGAAATGTATAGAATTGTTTGCAGTGAATAATATTTAAAAACATTCAGATGTATCTATCTTTAATAAAGCGATTTTTTTGTACAACACACAGGTTACATAATCCTTTCCAACATGCACTATATTTACTAATGAATACATTGCCAAAGGGATACACTGTGTCATTGATAGGGATATGATATGTTGTCCCATCTAGCTATCTTAAAATAATCTTCTGGGTAAGACCGTTGGCTAAATGACTAAAGAGTGAAAAACAAATTCAGTAGCTGTTAAAGGTCAACATTTGGTAGAACATGTGTGCGTAGTCAGAATCTATGTATGAGTCAGTAACGAGTTTCCCGTTATTGATGATTATTTCTAGATGTTTTCAGTAGCTTTTTTCCCAGTCGTGCATGGTACATACCATGTGTTATGAACACATGGAAAGACCAGATCATTGTGTTGGTCATTTGTGAGCAGCAGCTAGTGGCTTCCAATCCTCAAAACACATCTGCTGCTTGTACAGCCTCCTGAAGGGGACTGCCGACAGTTACGGAATAAATTAATGATTTCATTTTGTTTATCAAGTTAAACTAACAATTATAAGAATGAAGGCAAATATTTATTGTCGTGGAAAATATTTTAGTTTCCAGCTCGAAAAGATACAAGAACTACGGAGGTTTTGGAATCAAATAAACGTTCATGAAAAAATCTAAAAGCTGGGCAGTTTCTATAGAAAACAACCAAAGTACAACTCTCGAACGCACACATTTATATCATGTCTTATCTTGTATCCCTTCAATAGATCATCCCTCTATGACAATTTCTAGACGGTCCATCTTCTGATTTACCATTTACCTCCATACCGTGTTGTGTCAGGTGTTTAAGAAATAATGAATGACCCTATTCATCAAATCATGAGTCCCCCTAGCCTCATGAAATCCCAAAGGCCTAGGAAGTTACGGTAGGCTGAGTGGTAGGATAGCAATCAGCTGCATTCCCAGAAAATAGGTTCACGGTACCATCTAGGGAATAATGACTTCACCTTTTAGTGTCCTTTGTTTTCTAGTGTGCTTGTACCACCACTCAGAGCATACTTGATTATATAAATAGATACTGATTAGCATTATTTATCAATACATGTTTTTTTATGCATTCATTGCTAATGAGTATATGACAGCATATTGATTTTTAAAATATCACTTCTATAATACTATGATAACTTAACAGATTCATCAGTAGCTTTATTATATGGATATGTGAAATAAAAAAATACTCTATACTACCTCGCTATATTGTCGTTGTTCTCACCATGTCAGCTCCTGATACGGTTCACACACAGTGGTCACGGAGTTGCAGTGATTTTCTTTATGGTATCAACTTGCTGAAGAGCACATCTTTCTTCCGCTGCAGCTGACGTTTACTGTGTCATTACAGGAGATGCCTCTCAAAATGTATTTCAACACAATTCATTTACATGGAAGGGGTTCCTATATGGGCTTAAATCAGTAGCTACTGTTACTCCTTAATAAATGGCAAGTTCATTTAACTGCAGACATTGGCACACACAAATCACACAGCATGGAACGTTTTTATTTTTAGATACAAAATCTGGTATAAGAGAGGTTCCATAAATATTCAACCTAGAAGTTTAGAACTTGAAGAATTCAAGGTGAGTTTCTAATACTACACATCAGATACAAACATTATGCCGATGACTCTTTGGTTCGAGTGTTAACGCAGGCCTCAAGTTATTAAAGCCAGCTAGACATGTTGCATTGATGGCCATAAAAAAAAATAACATTCTGTGGTTTTCACGTGTTAAGAGCCACTTTGTGTGTGAATTTTAACTCAATACTGACAAAACAAAATGTATTCCCTACGAGATTTAAACCCACACAAATCTATTAATGTCACTGACGTTTCCACCCATAATTCGTGACAGTCCTCCATGTTCCCACCAAATCAGACCACTATTAGTACATCACAAAAGAACACAAAACTTGTAATAACAGTTCATTGTTTCCCACAAACTTCATTACAGCAAGTTTATCTCCAGAATGCTAACATGTATGCACTCTACTGTAAGTTGCTCAAGATAAAAGCATCAGCTAAATTACTTGAATCTACATTCCCAGAGGCAGGGAACCAAAAGATGCTAGTTGGGCCTTCAGAGAAGTTGAATGAATCCTAACACAGGACAATCAATTAGGTGCCAATTGACAATTCTTAAAACAGCCCTTTTCTTTTTAAAAGTAACACAAGAAACACTTTCTTTAAAAAAAAAATATATATACAAATGCATGGTAGGATATTTCTGGGGATTTATGTAAAAAAAATACTAGAGTATCACATGGCATCCATTCAAGGCATGAACTGTAACATCTAGTCCTGTGCAATGGATGTTGTTTCTAACTAAACTCATAACACAGTAATAGGCCAGACAAAAAAGCCAATTTCCAGTCAAGAACCAAAAATATATTATCTATGGAAGAGTTAACCATATGGAACTACCCAACAGTTCTTAGAAACTCACTTAACTACTAGTTATGTCTCTTCTGAACCACCACCTTGCTGTACACTTGAGTCTGGCTCGGGAAGCTACTTGTGCACAGTACAACACAAGAGCAAACAACTGTTGCACGGCATCGGGACAGTCCAAAGAATCAAAGCTCTAAAACTCCCACAGCAATATCCTGGGATCCTGGCACAGACCAGCCAGAGCAGTAGGCTTTTAAACATGGTCAAAGTTCAGGGTTCAATGTCTTTTCTTGCAAGTGTGGAGTGGCCACTGAAAGGAGTGGCTAGGAGTCTCTCAGCATACTAATCTGGGCAAAGATCTTGAGCGCAGGCCCGAGTTTAATGTTCATTGTGCCCATGAGGTGGTCCTCCTTCAACAGTAGCAAGGACTGGCCGTCAATCTCCTGCGAGCGGAACTCCTCTGCAATCTCCAGGCAACCTGGTAAGAAATAGGGGCGAGTTAGCTTTAAAAAGAAGAAGCATTTAAAAGAAAAACAATACAGAAATGACAATATATTCTAAATATCGATCCTGTGTCGCTTTGTGGTTCACTTTGACAGCGTCCGCTTCACTAATCAAAACACTTTGAAGTCTAATTATCACTTGCCTGCTAAAACAAAAGCACATCCCCAGTAACAAGGCCGATGAACCGCACCGCTCCTATTCAACATTGTTTGGAATTCCAAGATGGCCGCACCCACCTGGCAAGGAGCAGATAAACGCGTAGACATCCTCCACGTTCCACTTGGCGGGGTCGCTGGGCAGGAAGTGCTGGGAGAGGGGATTCTGTGGCCCACAGGCCTCAGTGTGCTCTGGCCCTCGGCCCACCTGGGACCTGGGGGCACCGGAGCTGGCTGCAGACAGTGGGGGCGAAGGTGGACCCTCATAGCTGGACATGTCCGAACACTGGCTGGACTCCCCGTGGCCAGGGTGAGAGGGGTGTCGGGTCACTCTCAATCCACCACCAGGCTGTTGGCCTGTTGTTACAGTCTGGGGGGGGAAAAAACAGAAAAAACGTTTTTTTTATGAAAACGTACAGTTAAAAATCACATACTATATTCAGTGTATAGTGCATTTTCACCTGTTTTTTTGTTTCTGAACGCAAATTCTGGTGGTTTCCAATGGATGTTCTCTGCTTCTTCAGTTTTTCCACTGTGGTTTGTCGATTGGGAAAGAGGCCCATTCGCTTTGTACACCCCACATTGTACCTGCACAATATTTAATAGAAAAAAACAACAATGTATCTTTTAGTAGTTTGAACTGTTAAGCATCTCATGAGCCGAGCAAGCCATTAAACAATGTATTAAAAGACAAAGCAGAGTAACAAAAATTGCAGGCAACATTTGAGTAGGACATTTATTTATACTTGCATATAAGCATGTGTACTAAAACTGTAATTACTGTAGCAGAACATGAAAGTTGAAAGTCTGAGTGTTCTCACTAGACAACAGAATAGATAAAGTACTTAATAGACAAAGAAGTTGGACAAGTGCAAATACTTGCCACATTACAGTCCATTTGGTGCATAATAAACACAATCCCGATAGCACTCTACCTAATGCCTTACCGTTTAGCACACACTGTGGAGCAGAACCTTTTGGATCGCTTGAAGTTAGACGCAAAGTCCACTCTGCCACACAGTTCACAGGTCAGAGTAGGCTTCTCTTGTTTCTGCTTCAGTTCTGCAAAGCCACGGCAGTTGTAGTAAAATTAAAGTGGGCAATAACATAACAGACATTGGGTAAATGTCATGGCTAAATAGTCAAAGGCAATTGGTTGGTATAGATGTATCTGTGCCTAGGACGTTGGCTGACTGGGACAGTTCCTGCACAGAAAGTCCTACTGCCTGGGTCAAAGAAAATGAAGAAAGTGCCTAATTTGTGAAAGCATCTATGCTGACATTCAAGCAAATTGGGAAATAAAAACTGACATCCATCGAGATGATCTACAACTGGCCCCATAGTTTTGGACGAAGAAAATGTTTTACATGCCAGGCCTTTTACCTTGCTGGGAGAGGTCCTCCATGTCAGAGTCAGTGGTGCTGTTGGAGGAGGTAGTGGTCTTCTCTGAATCAAAATGTGTCTGCTGTTTGTGTTTCCTCAGGTTCTCTATCAGCAACGACAGTGGACGTTCCACCTGAAAGGATAGACACACATCATACAAGCTGCTTCACAAAGCAGAATGACGTGACGTCTCATTTTGTCCACTAGAGGGAGGTGATCTCCAACTGAAATAAAGGCCACTGTCTTTATGGTTCAGTTGATTCGAAAAAAGCCCATCATGAGATTGAGACTGTGCTTCAGGGCAGCCACGTGCCCATAACGTGAAAGCTTTTCGGTATCCTACTTACAGGAAAAGGCTCCGCTCCCTCCTGGATCACGAATCCTTCAATAACGTGAGTGAGGATCTGGGGTTTCACAAGGGCCTGGGGAGGTTTGTTCTCGCCATTCTGGGGGGTGCTGCCAGTCACCGTGGGCGCATTGTTCCCATTCCCTGAGGTCATGGCTGGAAACGAGCCTGCACCTGGTTGCGCATTCAGCCGCTCGGCGTCTTCCCTACCTGCTTGGCATAAAAATGGCATATTAATAAGTGAATAAAAGGAAACGTCACTATCAGGCAGTTTATTCTAACAAGCACTAAATTCAACAAACGTCAACAAAACAAGAAATCCAAATAACTGTCCTGTTTTATTAATTATTCCGAACGCTGTTTATTATCCCTGGTTCGATTTTAGTAATTGCTAATTTTTAGCAACATTTGTGTAGAAAATAACAAGATTTGGCCACTTTTGAACAAAAACTTGAGAAACAATACAACAGAAATTACAAAGATAGGCGCTACGTTTCAAACGATCCCAACAATGGTCAATACGGATCGAAAGCACACCCCTTTGTTCCACTGTTCGAACAACCCTTCCTTTCATATGCTCTCCGCCGAGGCAACATGAAGCAACAATCATGTGCTAAAAATGTACAACGATTCCTTGAAATACGCACCCGTTACATGAGTAGATGCTACACAACCAATGCAATCACATTCACACTTCTTGTTGTTCTTTTCTTCAGTTTGTTCCGTTAATATTACCCCTGCAACAGCTACTATACACTTAAATCCCCTTTGTATCCAGGAACTGAAAAGGAAATAAAGCGCCCTTACTATTGGCCTGAGCTACTTACAATGTAATTCAATGGCGGATAGCGTCTCAAACGAACTCATTCTCCGATTGGCTGAATCTGTGTTTCCCCTCCTACTGCTTTCTAGTACAACCTAGTCGTACATTATTTCAGAAATACATTGTGAAGATGGCAAGTTAAAGCTTGCATACTCAACTAATTTATTACAAAAGAAAATATAAAAATTATTTGAAGACTCAAACAGAAGCTCAAGAGGGCCACACGTATTTTAAGTTAGTAAAAATCTAAACCAGAAAAAGGCTTGCAAATGTATTGGTTTATTGTCGCTTCTACACCCTTTGATATCGTGTCAGGATGCTGGGGCGAGGCGAAAAGGTTTATACATTTATTTTGCACTGAAGTGAAAACTGTAAAATGGCAGAAACGGTGCTTATTATCAGGCTTCTACAGTAGCTAGACAAACGTTTAAAATGTATTTCAAGAATAATTAGATTTCTTATTTACTATTCTGTTCACCCCACAGGACACCGTTTCCAATATTCGATACTTCTCTCATTTGCACCAAAAACAACCTGTTCTTGATACTCGTCTACTCATTGCAACGCATGGAATTTAAGTGATGATGCAGACATGTTGATGCAGACTATTGATCTTAACAGTTGCCATTCTAAGATATAGCCGTCTGGCTTAAGAGACTACTCTGATATTTATCTCACACAACAATAAACATTTGTTTTTCCTATTCCCTAACATGGAGCCATTCCGTGCCAAGTCAATAAAGTTTTCTCTTCGGTTTTACACAATTGACATGAATGGACTGGTTTGTGAAGAAAACACAAAATATCAAAGAAGTTAAACTTTTTTCAATGAAACCTACAATGGCCAAATTAAATTAAAAGTCCCCCATATAGTTAAGTGAGTACAATATCATTCTTTATGTCACTTCATGTGATCAGTTGGGTGACAGGATAGTGTTCTGCCAGAGCAAGGAGTTTGGGCATTATCTGAACTCGTGAGCTATGGGCGTAGAGGCCACTATTTCTCTAATGCCTTAATGACTTGTAGTAATTTTTTATGACACTGAAATTAGGCATTACTGGACTGGTTAGATCAAGTTTGCAATAATGATCACCTAAAAACTAGAGTTTGTGGCCTTACAGCCTGATCACTTTGTTTCCGATGGGATTTGGAGCATTCAAGTAGAAGTGGAAACCACTCTTCAGGATCTACTGAGTAACAGCCTTCTTAATTGCACGATTAATAACTGATTTGATTGCCCTCACTGACACACCGGTCTGACACGAAGAAGGGCAACATTCTCCCAACATCCCATTAGTGGAATAACAAAGCCCAGCTCTTCTGCCCTAATTACGGATAAAGCTACTATCCCCTGTGAGGCAGGGCAGAACAATGGACTGGTGCGTGACATATTTAGTCTTACACTTTAGGAAACCACTGACATTTAGCGCAGGCTGCCCAAGCTTACAGATATTGACGTGAGTGAGGGACCTCTTGGGTTAGTTAATGGGTAAGTGGACAGGACACCAAGGACACCGGCATCAGATGGAACAGCCAGTGCTTCTGACAGTTCACAAGTACAATGACTTGGATGCAAACTTATGAATTCTCTATAATATCTACCTCCAGTGGGTGTGGTGGTGTTGCTAGGGTCCGATGGGCACTGTTCTGGAGCCCCGACAGTAGACAGGGCTGTCTGCTGGCGTACCAGATGAGTGGGGCTGTTCTTTGTGACTACCTCAGATGTGGGCAGCTCCTCTCCAGCACCGTCCTGAAGCAGCTGAGAGGCCACAGTTAACGCTGTCGTCTGAGCCTGGAGGGTCCCTGGAACCAGCAGCGCTAGCTCGGCAACGGGCAGATGGGCAGCCCGGCTCTGGGGGACCACCGGTGGCTCGTTGTGGGTACAAATCTGGGCTGGGCTGAGGGTGGAGTGGAAGACGGTGGCCTGCTGGTTGGGACCTGGGCCAGAGACGAGTGGTTTAGGCAGCACAGATACACTCTCCTGCATGTGCTGTGGCTGGATTGCCAGGCTCTGCGGTGTTTGGCCCTGAGAGCAGCTGTGGATGGAGGCTGTGTGCAGCACAGGGGTGTGGATCCTCAGAGGAAGCTGCCTGGACTGGGCCTGCTGCTGGAATACAAACTGCTGCTGTTTATGCTGCTGAAGAAGCTGGTGTGTCTGGATTTGAGCGTACGCTGTGAAAACAACACACGCATTATTAGCATTTGCTTTAAACTAAAACATTTACGGTTCCCTATTTTCGAAGTCTGTTAAAGTCTGTGGGAATAATTACATTCAGGAAAGCAAAACACAAATACAGGAGGAGCATGGCCAGAGCCCTACAAAATGACCTCCAGCGGGCTCCTGGTGTGCATGTTACTGACTAAACTGTTAGAAACAAACTCCTGGATTTAGTTAATAAAGGTGTTTCCTTAATTATTTTGAGCAGTGTAAAACGTTTGCATCGAAATGGCTTCTTAGCACTACTTTCTCAACCAGAAACGATGCTAATTAAATAAAACTAACTTCTACACAGCACACAACACTCTGAGCCCAAACCAACTCGTTATCAGCAACCTAATAAAAACAACTACCAACCAATTTTCAGAAAAACAGTGCCACAACCTCCCATGGCATGCAATCTAATCAGAAACAGAACTTCCTGCCTTTGACCTATTAACGTATTGATTCGGGGGCCTTGAGACAGGGGGAAGGGTTTCCTGTGCACACATGGTGATACAGGAAGATGTACAACACTGAATGGCATCACCCCTGGCCAGTCCCCATCTGGTAGTCGCTCATTAGGCTCTGAACTGCGGAATAAGCTGTGGGCTCTGCTGCAGCTGTATTCCCCTCACCTTTAGGTCCACTACAGGAACAGTCTGGTTCTGCTTAGGCCTGCTGGCTTAGTAAGACAGTGTTTGGGAGATCCCTTCCCAGCTAATGAGATCTTCATGAGGAAAACATGTAGTGGAGAGTCTCTCCATATCTAGCGGTTCAGCTCACTACGGGGTTCATATGTCTAAATAATTTGGACAATAAGTAGATGGGCAAACTTGGATTATGGACTACAAGTGGTGTTACATAATTCGCACAGGAAGTAGAAGTGGATGTTGACAGGACTATAACTATGGTAAATATCCAAAGAACTATGCGTAAAATAAGGCCACCCATCAATGTCTTATCGATGTCCGATCAATAATGATCCTCCCACCAGAGCCAATCGTTGTGATTCTGTCAATGCTGGATCTCTATGATAAGATCATTCACCATAATTTTCCAAATCAAAGTTCTGCCAATGACGTCGCAGGTGTTTGCAGGCCTAATCTACTTGCGCATGTGTGCCAAATGTCATCCCTCCGTGTCAAACAAATCAATATACCGTAAATAAAAACTTGACATGTACCAAATTGTTAAAATACTAATATTTATGTGATTTACATGTATTTGTGCCACACCAAGGCCACATCAACATTTATTGATTTAAGACTATTTTGAACTTATTTACTAACGCGTAAATATGGAACTGCCAGTGAGACAGGCAGGGAATTCCATTTCTGATCTGGCATTAGGGCCTCCTTGTAGTGGGTAAGCACATCCACGCTGGGTGAGGTCCATAGTCGAACAGACATGTTGGTTTTACTGACTGCCTTGTTAAACAGGTAGTGTGATGCCAAGCAGTGTGGCTTTGTGATTCATGTTTCAGAGGACACAGTCTTCACCTCCCCAGAGCCTGAACTGAGTTGCGATGAGACCAACTACCAGTTGGACGGAGTGGGGGTTGCGCTTGTTAACCCTGTGCAGAGTCCCCAGACTCAATCTGAAACATGTGTTTTTCTAGGATATAGGCAACTTCAACCAGTCTGTTTCCACATGAATAAAAGTAAATTAATATATGTCATTACACTTCTTCAAAAGTGTTCATCATGACACTATTCACAGCGCATGTGTCATGTTCATGACAGTGTCATCATGCACCACCTACATTCAGGCTTATATGGGTGGTTGACGTAAGCCGGAAATAACTTTTTTATTTTACTTTAATATTAGGCATGAAAATGATTGAGTTGTGTTATAACTCTTAGATAAAAAAAAAAATGTGGTCTTTAAGATTTTGTATTAGAATATGAATTTATTTACCAATGTGTTGTATTAGTGCCTACAATCGTCATATAGTGTCATATAGTGTGACATGTCATATAGTGTGTTATGTCATATAGTGTGACATGAAAGTTATTGCATGTAAAAAGAAAATGGTGTATACTTTCATCATTACTATCTGGAGATCCAGCATTTTCTTGTAAAAAGCAAATACATTTTGTATTATTTTTAATCATTGGGCAAAGTCAGATATCTGTTCCCAATCTTTCAATATATATTTAATTAATTCTGACAAACCCTGTTATACATCTAACAAAATGCTTCTATCTCTTGCTGATACTATTTTACATGTGTTCCATTGAGGCTTTTTGTGATTGTGACCACTAACAAAGACTTTTTTGGTCACAATTCTGAATGTCGCACCAAACAATATAGTCACACCATAGGATGAACCACACCACACTACATTGTCAATGCAAAAATGTGTACAATCACAAAGTTTTGAAACATTGTGCAACTACACATTGCATAGCACTTGGTTATCAGACCAGGACTAATGAATAAATACAAAAATACTGCGGAGCACACTACCATTGAGTATTATTAGTAATACTAATAATATAACAATTGTATCACAAGTAATTATTTACAATTAACTCAGTGGAATATTATTTACTGGCAAGTATTGAATACTCATAAACTACCCCTAAGTAAATTTGTCACTAAACAATGTACGACTAGTAATGAGAAAATATGACAAATGGTGTTGGTACAGTGTAGGTAAATAATAGGAAACTTTTGACTGTGAGAGGGCAGCTAACTAAGAAAATGTAAAACACTAGATGTGTTCAAGTGTTCAAGGCTTCAGTCTAGTTCACTATAGTTTTCATGTGATGAAAGACATTTGACAATCGATTCAATGCTTTTTGAAAGTGTTGGGGCGTTGAATCCCTGAGCAGGTTGTTTTCAGTGGGACCTACCTGGGCTGATTAAGTGGTTACCGCTGAAGGCTGTCACACTGCTGCTTACGCTCACCATGTGGCCCCTCTGGTCCAAAGGGCCATTGCCCTTCGGCCCTCCCTCTAAATGGCCCTCGAGGAGCCCAAGCATGGCTCCCGGTGGCGCCTGGTTGGGACTCCTGAGCTGGCCAGCCGAGGAGAGCTGGTCCTCTGGAGACATCGGTTGGAGACATATGCCCTGCGGCTGAGAGGAGGGGGTCCCCTGCAGGCTGCTGCTGGCAAGGTTCTGCACCGGCAGAGATTAAACCAGATTACATGGAGAAACCCAACTTGGAATATGTCTGTCCTCTCCTTGACTCCTTGATCCACTTCTCATCAGCGATCCAGAAGACCAATAAAAGACCAGGGGCCATACCAATTTGTATGTGGCTTGGAAAAACTCTCTCCTTGATACCCTCTTCCCACCAATGATTCTCAAGTGTATTCTTTCAGTTCCCTAACCTGTATTCTCTCAGTTCCCTGATCTGTATTCTCTCAGTTCCCTAACCTGTATTCTCTCAGTTCCCTAACCAGTATTCTCTCAGTTCCCTAACCTGTATTCTCTCAGTTCCCTAACCTGTATTCTCTCAGTTCCCTAACCTGTATTCTCTCAGTTCCCTGATCTGTATTCTCTCAGTTCCCTAACCAGTATTCTCTCAGTTCCCTAACCTGTATTCTCTCAGTTCCCTAACCTGTATTCTCTCAGTTCCCTAACCTGTATTCTCTCAGTTCCCTAACCTGTATTCTCTCAGTTCCCTAACCTGTATTCTCTCAGTTCCCTAACCTGTATTCTCTCATTTCCCTAACCTGTATTCTCTCAGTTCTCTGATCTGTATTCTCTCAGTTCCCTGATCTGTATTCTGTCAGTTCCCTAACCTGTATTCTCTCAGTTCTCTGATCTGTATTCTCTCAGTTCCCTGATCTGTATTCTGTCAGTTCCCCTGATCTGTATTCTCTCAGTTTCCCTGATCTGTATTCTCTTAGTTCCCTGATCTGTATTCTCTCAGTTCCCTATTGGTGCATCTGTATCTGTGGAAGTGTTGTTAATCAGGTGGTGAATATTACCTGTGGACTAGCAGACTGTTGGTTGGTGACGGATTGTGTCAAGGCTTCTGACTGTACAACGGGAACAGCCGAAGTCGGAGTGAAGATGAACTGGGGGGCAAAACATATTGTATACTATTACTAATATCAGGACCTGCTCAGGCCATCTTACGTTGGTGTGGTTATGCTGCAAAGACCTCTAATGCTAAAGCAATGCATATTTCTAATAACGCAATTCAACTGAACTACACGACTAAAACATTTCCTTCTGTGGCAAAACTGCAATTTGATTTTGGATAATGTCGGATATGTGCAGCATTTAGTTGATTATCTAAGATAATCAATCAAATTGCTGGATGTTTTCACAGAGGAAAAAGTTAGCGTAAAAATAATGCCCATTATGGCAGAAGGTCAAAAGTCATATAATGACCCTTAATTCTGACAGTAAAAACATGACTTGAGTTGAGTTTTGTTTTCCCTTTAAATAACCCTTTGCCGTGCCTCAATTCTATACTGGTGACATAAAGTGGAATGTGAAAAGTAGTTAGTAGTCAATTTGGCAGATATGTTAGTTTTCAACATTTTTATAGAATAAAACCATTTCAGCCACAACCTTTTCTATAATTTTTTTTGAGATATGTAAGTGACATACTGTAAATATGACAAATATGAGCTCTGTGTCATTGTCTTACCATCTGAGCCCGCAGGTACATCTGAGCTTGGTTTGCAGCAAGGATCGGGCTGGAGGAGTTTCCCAGGAGCATGGCCTGCTGGGGCATACCGGTGGGGGCGGAGCTTACAATCTGGGCTCTGCTGATTAGTGGGCCTGCTGTTGGAGGCATGGCCAGATTTCCCTAGAAGAGGATGACGTTGGAAACATTGTTTGTTTATATCTACACACAATTTTAAACATAACTGTGAAGAACATTTTCCTTCTATGAGTGTGGGGTAAAGTTTTACGCTTAGAAGCCAAAAGCAGTTGTTCAAAATCCAGAGATGCAGTACTTATCTTACCAAACTGGACACGGTACATACACAGAGATAAGAACTAGAACTAGGACACAAGCAGACAAGACAAGGACAGTCTCGGTGGACAAGCTTCATCAGTTCTACTCACAGTGGTCTGTGTGGAACCTGTCTGCTGAGAATGGTTCCTACTCTGGCTGGAGCTCAGCCCTCCAACCCCCATGGTAGCCTGGGAATCACAGCAGTACCAAAATCCTCAATAGATACTTAGTGCCCCCTTGCAATATGCTGAAATGTAATTAACGTTGTCCCTTATAAGTACACCCTGCAATAGAATTGCCTGGTCCTGTTCAGAGAGTGTACTTACAGAAACAGGAAATTAACTTAGGCTCAATTAGCCATTCTGACTTGAAAAAGCCAAATGACCTAATTGACTATTTAAAAGGATTTGCTATTTGGTACTACATCCGGAAAACACCGGCCAAATAATTATGGATGGAGACTTAGCTCTCTAGTAACCTTCTATAATGGAATATTATTCCTCAGAGCAGAAGATGGGAGTGACTGAGCAAAAAGAGTAAATTTTGACCAGCCAGGTCTCAAGAGGAGAACATTTGAAGTTATGCAAGGAAACTACTAGTGTTTTTTTATCTGTAATGGGGCCTATACATGCCCCATTACAGCAATAGCTTATGATACCTGCAGGCTGTAATGTCTAATTACTTCTGATCCATGTTGTCAAAAGAGAGTAGATGTGTGAATCATTCATCTCTGTCCTGAAGTTTACTATTAAACATTTCTATTGAGATACTTCCCATTCAACATTCAACAAGTCCTTGGTAAGTACTTTAACTTCATTCAGCTGGCTTGGACTTACTGGAGGAGCTATCATCTAGGAGTTAACCAACCTTTATATTCATGTTTTTGGACCTTCTCTCATTTCCCAAAACATGCCTTGTAGTCTCACTGGTATACAGACATTCATCAATGTCAGAGCTCAGGAAGCCTGGGGCATTTTCATGAAGAGAGAGAGAGGCACATAGGGATCTCCATCCATCCACACATCATCCATACATTATCCTACAGGAAGCAGCTCCACCATGGGTAAACAAGAAGACAAGAGCAGCAGTGTGTGGAGGTTTTTTAGGGGGTCTCAGCCTGTGGCCTTGTTTTGACTTGTCACTTGTCATACAGACGCTGTCATACATTACACCAGTCAGACGGACGCTGACATACATTACACCAGTCAGACGGACTCTGATATACATTACAACAGTCATACAGACACTGACATACATTACACCAGTCATACATACACTGATATTCATTACACCATTCATACAGACACTGACATACATTACACCAGTCATGCAGACACTGACATACATTACACCAGTCATACACACACTGATATTCATTACACCAGTCATACAGACACTGACATACATTACACCAGTCATACAGACACTGACATACATTACACCTATCAGACAGACATTGACATATATTACACCAGTCATACAGACACTGATATACATGACACCAGTCATACAGACACTGACATACATTACACCAGTCAGACAGACACTGACAATATTACACCAGTCATACATACACTGACATACATTACACCTATCAGACAGACACTGACATACATTACACCAGTCAGTCAGACAGACACTGACCTACATTATACCAGTCATACATACACTAACATACATTACACCTGTCATAGAGACACTGACATATATTACACCTGTGATACAGATACTGACATACATTACACCAGCCATACATTACCCTAACATACATTACACCAGTCATACAAACACTGACATACATTACACCTGTCAGACAGACACTGACATTCAACGTTCAGTACGTTAGTCATAAAGACCTGCTGCACAGCGACTAGGCTCTGGAGCCGAGCGTTGCTCAGTTGCCGTTGTTGGAGTGCTGCTGTCTGAAGCATAAGGTGTTGCTGTTGGGCCGCGTACATCTGCTGCAGGTATTGGGCAGCGGTGCTGGGGTGTCTGTGAAGAGCCTGGTGAGCCACCTGCACAGACAGAGGCAAAGAAAGACATGGACACTTTTGAGACATAGATTAGAGAGGTAGATACATAGATGGTAGAGATAGATAAAGAAATGGCAGAGGTAGAGATAGAGATGTAAATGATAGAGATAGATACATTGATGGTAGACATAGATACATTGATGGTAGAGGTAGAGATTAATTAATTGATGGTAGAGATATATAAATAGATGGTAGGAGTAGACAAATTGTTGGTAGAGATACTGATAGTTAATTGACAGTGAGATAAATAGATGGTAGAGGTTGAGATAGATAAATTGACGGTAGAGGTAGACATAGAGAAATAGATGCTAGAGGTAGAGATAAATAAATAGATAGTAGATGTAGACAAATTGTTGGTAGAGATACTGATAGTTAAATAGATAGTAGAGGCAGAGATAGATAAATAGTTGGCAGAGATGGATAAATAGATGGTAGCAGTAGGGATTGATAAATATATGATAGAGATCGAAAATATGGACCGGAAAAAATATAAAAAAGATAAGATACAGGCACAGATAGATATAGAAGATAAGGGACAGAGACAGATAGATACATTGTAAATAATGGATAGACACCCAGATATAGAAGTGACAGATGCCCTGATAGATATAGTAGATATGGGACTGACACCCATATACATTTAGTCAATAAGAAACGCCCATATAGATATGATACTGTAGATCAGAGACATACTCCGATATAGATATAGTAGATAAGTGACATACTCCCACATAGATATAGTTAATAAGTGACATACTCCGATATTGATATAGTAGATAAGTGACATACTCCCACATAGAAATAGTTGATAAGACACAGATGCCCAGATAGACATAGTAGATAAGAGACATATGCAGAGAAAGATATTGTAGATAAGTGACATACATAGTATCAGTCGATAGGAAACAGATGCCCAGATAGATATAGTATCTGAGGGACATATGCCCAGATAGATACCAAAGAAAAGGAGCAGAAGAGAGAAAGAGAGAAAGAGAAGTGTCCGTAGTGTGGAGAACAGAGAGGTAGTGTCTGACCCCAGTGGTCAGTGCTCCCAGTCACCCAGAACTCATCTGTCAGAGGCGCCTGACAGCCAAGCCACATTCTCCAGCAGACCCCCCAACCCTCCCTGACCTCCAGAGGACCAGAACTACTCCATCATTGCCTGTTGGGCTCCACACTCCACAATGGTTGGGTCACTAGACCAAAACCATACATTGGAAAAAGCATCCAAACAGGTCCTCTTTGATAGCTGCACTTTAAATTGTAGAAAATATCAGGATTACTTAGTTCCGGTGAGTAATTACACTGTAGTACCCTATAAATTACACATTTTTATCTTTCATTTTTATTAAAACACACACACACCAGTGATATATACCTTTTATTCAAATAAAACTGAATACTGAATACCGCAGAATACATGGTACAAACAGTAAACAAACAGTGTATGGTATTGCCTCTTTCTCTTCGTAGACCGAGATAAGATACATCAATTTAATTTTCTTTAGAACCACTCACCTGCAATACAATATCCACCTCTGAGGCTGCGAGGTCCTGAGACAACCTAATCCTCAACAACCTAGAATCACCAGCCTAGCACGGAGTCACATAGAGAGCTGTTCCGCCTTTGGCAGCCAACAACAGGCCCCTCCCACCTTAAATTGGGAACCAATGCCACCAGTGACCTCATTGTAGATAAGGTTGATTGACAGTCCATGTGGAGTTCCATAATAAATGACTGAGATGGAGTGGGTTGACCAATGACCTTCAAGATTCTCAGTGATCCATATATTAGACAGGATCGCCAAGCCATTATTCAGGTAGGCCTTTAAGTCCCAGCTAGATGTTACTGCAGTATTTAGTATGACGAGTGTCTAAAAACATTTGAACGGCTTTCAAACTTAGATATGAAACCTGTAAAGCAATTACCACCTCTCACTATCACCTCTGTTTTTATGGACTCATGGCTGGTATATTAAGTCAAGAACTTGCCAATAGATGGCAGTAAAGATCTGGCAAATTCCCCTCGTCTGTCTTCACATCATCAGTAGGAATCCACTTGACAATAAAAACAAGAATACAAACAGCAGTCTTCTATATTGAAAACCCAATTGTTCAACCATAGCCACCATACTAGACAGAAGTTGGAGAACCTGACTGTATACCAGATATTGTTACTGCCATACCTGGACAGTCTGTCTGTCTGGGACCCCAGTATAAACAGAGATGTGAGGCAGTGTTGGCCTCCCAGTGCTGCTGGTAGTGACCTGGGTACCAGTAACACTGATGGGAGTTGTAGTGCTGGTGCTGACGGCCGCAGAGCCATGGGCATCATTCTGCATGGCTCCCTTGCCTCCACTTCCCACAATCCACGGCGACGGCTCCGTTGGATGCTCCTATAAGTAACACAGAGAAAAGAGGTGGGAGGATTTGTCTTTAGTTTGAAAATAAGCTGCAAGGCTGCACCAGCTAGCAGACAATAAAAAGCCTGAGAATGTTTCACTTGTCTCATAAAACCCAGGCGCAGGGTTGTTAACATGGTGGTGGTAACCCCCTCAGACATGACCCCAGCCCCCGTCTGCCAGACACCTCTGAGGTGACTGGGCAAAACCTGAATGACAGACAAATTGTTGAACTGCATGGAATGAAACATAAAATATATATTTATATATATATATATATATATTGCTTACACAAGAAATACTGCAGTAAAGATTAAATCAAGTATACTAGTAAAACAATTATGCAGTCACCAATTGCTTTGTGGTGCTGTAGGCTAGTGGTTTTTAAGAGGTGTCTTATGTCTTAATTGTTCTATGATGTGTTATGACACACATGGCCTCTTCACTGACTATTGCCTGCATATCTTCTTGGGGATTTATAAATATTGGTGCTGATTGGAATGGAACACACTTCCCCTGGAAGCCAGGACAGCAGAGTCCCTGCCGATCTTCCAAACGCGACTGAAAAACAACCTCTTTGATGATGATCTTAATTAACTTGTGTATCCGCCCCCTCCCCACCACTAATGACTTTAATGCAAAAATTAGGACACCCCATGAAATATTGAGTTATTTTTTTAAAACTCAACATTTGATATTCTATCAAACAACATCTATAAATAAAGGTGATGTAATTGAACCATAACATTTCAAATTTTAACCGTGATATCATTTATTTCACAAAAGATTTACAAAGATGCCATTTCCTACAGAGGAAAAAGCTAGGGGTGAAATAACCTCAATAAGACGTTTCCTATAACGGTCTACCAGCCTCTGACATCCACTGGGAGAATGTTTGTCCCACTCCTCCATGCAGCATTTTTTCAGCTGTGTGAAGTTTGTGGGGTTTCTTGCAGCCCCTTTCAAATCACTCCACAGCATCTCAACCTTCTTTAGAGCCCTTCCTCAGCCAATCCACTGTCTGGGAAATCATTTACAAGTGGAGAACATTTAAAACAACTGCCAACATGCCCAGGTCCAAGTCCAGGCCTAGTAAGTTCAGCCTGAGAGCAGAACGCAAGATGTTTAAAGAATTCTCCAACAATCCTAAAATGTCATCTCGGGACACACAGGTAGCTCTCACAGGATCAAAGGTCAAAGTAGATCAAATACTGTCCATATTTTTGCCACAGTTGATGTTTCACAGAATTAGATGTTTGAAAAAAGATAAAATAGTGATATGGTCATATTTCTTAAAAAATAACATATTTCATGGGGTGTCCTAATTTTTTCACACTGTATAATAATTGTCAGATGTTGGTTTTCCAAGAGACCCTAGGAGTTGTTCTCTAAGTTTGCTAAATGACTAAATTGTAAATGTAATATTTTGTCTAATATATTTAGATTGTTACCCTTTTGCAGATCCAACAAACAATCCACCTATCAGTGTAGCCACTGTGTGCAGAATTCACTGTTGACTGGTACACTAGCAAGGTAGTAGGATGCCAGGATTAATAGTTTATTGAGACTAATAGTTTAATAGTTTATTGAGACTGATTTTGTTAGAGGATAGATGAATACTGTTATACTATATGTATATACCAGTTATATAGATGACTGGTTGATTATATTGTCCTGTGGTATATTATAACAGGATTGATGACTGGTTGATTATATTGTCCTGTTGTATCTTATGAGGGGATAGAAGACTGGTTGACTATAATGTCCTGTGGTATATTATGACAGGATAGATGACTGGTTGACTATAATGTCCTGTGGTATATTATGACAGGATAGATGACTGGTTGACTATAATGTCCTGTGGTATATTATGACAGGATAGATAATTGATTGACTAATAGCAAAACCTTCAAAATGTCAATCCACAGTTCTTGGTTTTCCACTTTCACTTCAGGGGTTAATGAGTGAAAAAAGATAAGCAAGGGGCCAAGAAGTATAGCATCAGCATCCTAAATGTAATATCTGTGGGCTGTAGTGGATATACTAAAGTCATGTAATATCTGTGGGCTGTAGT
>JACXGK010009076.1:5270-20838 GCA_016801125.1 Novumbra hubbsi
GGGGGGGGGGGGGGGGGGGGGGGGTGAGAGAGTGAGGGAAGGAGAGCAAGAGAATGAACAAATGAGTTTCCACCCTCAGTAGTTGAGATATACAGATTGCTCAGGGACTCCTCCCCAGAAAAGTTAGCAAAATATGACGAGCACCACATGGGACCACTGGCTGAGCCAAAAACAGCCCTGATCACTGATGTGCCAGCTGCTTCCATCAACCTCTAACCTACAGGCTTCAGCTGAGTCAGTATCTGCGCATGAGACACCTAAACAAGATGAGAGCCAACATATAGGCTCTCACTGTGTACTGTGTTCTGGCTGATTAATAAAAACCTTTACACCCAGCACATGCCTGACTATTTGGAGCAACAAACCTGCTATATATCACAATTTTGCCTAAATGAGTGTAGGCCTAGTGTAGGCTTTGCCAATTCCGTAGAGACACCCTGTCCATTTTGAAATGCCATCATCAATTTAATGCCAGATTTCTAAAGCAAGCCTTTAATTGCCAGATATATAGAATGCCTTTGTATTTCCACACAACATGTTTAGAATAAAAGTCTGAAATTGTTCAAATCATGATTATTTCCTTTTTCTGGAATGCCTGGAATTTCAGACGGTTTGTGTGGGATGTTACATTTGTACAACAATAATGGTTATAATACGGATTTGATACCCAGTCCTATGTCACACTTCCAGTGTCATTTCCTTCATCTTTAAATGGTATTGAAGATTGTATCTTCAAATTCATGAAAACAAGCTAATGCATTTTTCAGCACATTCCTTTTGCTGTTAGTCTATGGAGCACAACCTTTGAGTGCATTGTATTAATCAATACCACTACCTGTTAGCTTGCTTTAACATGCCTGCTCAAGTTTAGGGATCGGCAAGACTGTAAAAACAAGTTTGTCACAGTTTGTTTGATGTGCTTTCTATTTGATCAAGCTCCAGCAAGAATGTCTGGAAAATGTAAAACGTTGTTTAATTTTGTAGACCAGGAAGCAGTGGAGGGAGACATCTGGGAGCTAAAAACAGCGTAATGGCTTTGGTATATTTCTTGGCAGTTACTTACATTGTAAGCCAGCATTTTGTTAATGAGTTACCTTTGAAAAAACTCTTACATTTTCAGATATATCTTATGGCGTTTTCATGGGTTTGATTTTCAAAAACCTTAAATTAACAATTAAGGATATAGGGTGCAGGACTTTGGTTGGGTACTGTAATAGACGAGTGGCGAAACAGCAAGGTAAAGGGGTGGGCCCTACGTCATTCAATCTGCCAATCAGATATGTCAGGAACAAAATCATATGAGACTCAGGAAAATCTATTTTAAATACAATACGTAGCGTTTGTTTAAAAACAACTGAGTAAATTATTAGGCAATGAGGTTTTTTTAAATACTGAATACTAAAAACAAGGTTTTGTTAGTATCTTTCAAGCCGGGATAAGTAATGATATTGATGCTGATATCTTAGGGATTTTGAATCTGTATAGTTAACAAATAAACACCACGAAGAAACAACGTCGACGTGTGAGCACGTGCCCGATCTTTTTCATGAGAAATGGGGTAAAATACATGACAGTTCTTAACAAAGTGAACCACACTTATAACAAACGTTTATGACAAGACAAAAATATAACTAGTTTTACATTTATTTAAAATACAGGAAAAATAATTAATACTTACAGAGAAACCTGCCCAAAATGGACATGAATGTCTGACCCTTGGTGAGGTAGTAAGGGCCAGAGCGGCGAAACTGACGGCCAAAATCAGACTCCCCAAAACCATCTGAGAAACTCCAAGTGAAAGCATGATCCGAGTCCGAGTCCGAAACTGTCTGAGTCTAGAAAGGCTACGGGACAGGGATGCTGGGCTGAGCGAGCGACCTCGGGTCATTGCTTGGACTGGCATTGTCACGAAGAAAAACGGAGTCTGCGGATCAAGTACTGAAACAATATTAATAGATTTCCTAAAGCATCCAAAAGTGTCACCTACCAGCCAAGCTCGTAGCCAATGTCAAAGCGTTAGGCTTGATAAGCAACGGTGTCCAAAATGCATAAAACATCAGCCCTACTAAACCGTTACTTTGTTATAGTCTCCATTAAATTGAACGTAATTCTCTCCAGATGAAGATGCGTGATTGTGGGTTCTTCTGAAAGCTATAGTGGTGTGATGGACGAGATGCGTAGTGACTTGTCCTGTGCTGCTTCCCAAATCAATACGACAAAAAAATCCAGAGGGTATATCCCGATGTCAGTTAAGAGAACCAGGATTTCGAGGACCAACTTGAGTTAAATTGTCCATCAAATCGTAGCGCACGAGGTTCTATTCGGCGTTATTTTCTCCATTGCTACAGGATACATTTTAAAGAGCCCCAGCCTTGCATCATTGTTGCGCTTAACTCTGAATCCGTGCGATGAGAGATGGTTTCTGTTGTAGCTTAAAATAAAACATACACTTCATATGCACCAAAATTAAAAAGAAAAGAATTAATTAATTTGGCTATGGTTGAAATGATACCACCATTCTATCACCCTTGTATCTTATTCTACTACCAAGCGTGCGGTATGATACCTGCGCAGAGTGAGTGGCCGTGGGTACGCTGTTTCTCACACACGACAGCAAATTCAGTACCCGCGGGATGAAATGAGGCGATATGCTACATCTGCGCTATTCTGCTTTCTGCGTATCGGAGACCTGGTGTTTATGGTTGTCAATAGTACGATGACGCGAAGGCAGTTGAAGCCGCTCACTAAAGATCAGATAACGTCATTTTATAGAGATACACATTATTCCTGAATTCCAATTTTATATATTTCTTAAAATCATTGCCAACCTCAAACATTTTTAACAAAATACTTTTGTGACAATAGCTACTATTCGATGAAATAAGCCTTTGAATTGCAACTGAAATAATTGTAGGCCTTTGGTTATCTAGCTATCTGGCTTTCGTTTGTAAGGGGTCAACAGCTGGAGCACAATACAATACTGTACCAAGTTTACTGAAGTTTAGACGTTCCTAAATACATTTAAAACATAGAGTGATGGGGATAAAAAAATCTATTGAATCCATTTATAATTCAGACACTCAAACATATGCCGCATTAAATTATCAGAGGTTGTGAACCATCAATTTATATTAGACAATATCAGTGGAGTGTGAGTAAAACATGCATTAGACTTAAAACTAATTGATATATATATATTACTTTTAATTTCTTAACACAAAACAGGGTTAAAGCCTCACAATCTATCATGTTTGAATATCGGCTTGCTAATTTCCTGACCTTGTTGAGATGAATCCTGAGCTCAGGAGCGCCACCTACCCCGACCAAACGGGCACTGCATGCATTTAAATCATGCGGCAGTGTGTATAGATAAAAAAATCTTCCAGTCACCTTCCCCCTCAGCATTGTAAAGGATTGAAGATCAAACCATTTAATTGCTTTCTCCGCATAAAACAAATACGATTACATTTCACCTTTTACAATGTATTTGTATGGTACCACCCGACACTACTAATAGGTACACTTGATTGCTAGCATAAACTAGCTAACCCTGTGGCTGACACTCAAAATATGAAGGACCCAGGCGTGGTGAAGTGGGTCAGTTGTCGGACCAAACATGGAAAGTACGAGTGATCTAAGCAACACTGACTGCATGATTGTTTGGGACAAAACTTGGTGGTTCCAGTATCTCAAAGATAGCTGATGGTCTCAAAAAGACTAGAAAGGGAGAGACTAAAGACAAAAAGACTGTGAGATCCAGTCCTGTGGGGGAAAACAGCTTGTTGTGGGGGTTTTCGCCCAAAAGACTGGAGAATAGCCAAAAGCTGTTGAAGTTGACAAAAGGGCCAAATTACTCAAATTACTCCTCTTTGCAAGAGCCTCAGACAAAGTAAAACAATGTACTTTAAAAATGATTTTATTCATTAATACAGTAGTATACTTAATACAGTAGTATACTTAAAATTGTGTTGCAAAGAAGAAAAAGTCAGCCACACGTGAAAAGCGAATATCCAAATGAAGCTTTGTTATCCGCATCTAAAGAAAATAGTACTGGTATGTGCTGTAATATATTGTCTATTAGTACAAAAATACATTTCAGGGCACACAATTCTACATCTTCCAGTAGCACAGATAAAGGGAACACTTCAGAGCACACCCTTTTAAAGAACAGTTTTGTAAAGTTGTTTAACCCAAGTACCTTGCACTTTTCTCGAGAAGCATAAAAAGATTGTGACCGTTATTCTTTATCTATACGTAGTGTGAATACATTGGTAGAAAATGTGGATTTTATTACTGCTAATAGTTACAAGTTTCAAGGCTCAAGGGTATAACCAGAATACAAAGATAACCATGTTCATCTCCTTTAAAAAAAAAACGTGTTCTCTAAGTTTTATACAAAATAACGAAGACATACAAAAAGTTCATTTACAAACCAAGAACCAAGGCCATATGCTAGCTTTATGTACAGCCACTTGTCTTTTTTGTTGATCTTCTGAAGTCTTATGCATAGCAGATAACACAAGGATACCCATTATTATCCTCCACTGTTCTAGTGTGCTAAACCCAAGTTCATCTATACAGTGGGTTGACAAAATGGCAAGAGAAAACTTCATTTTCCCATAATTTATCATCATAACTTAGAAAACCCCAGAGGTTTTTTTTTTACCAAAAAGGGAATAAAATGCAGATAAGGCATCACTGCTTGTAAGTGTAAAATTGGGTTTTAACATGGTGAGGAGGAACTGAGCAGGCTTCTGGACCTGAGTCAAAGCACTTGCATAGCTCTCAATATAACAGGAGTAAAGACCCACTAGTCAATACAAATTGAATCAAAGAAAGGAAGAGCCATTTTAGTCACAGGAAGAGCATTTTAGAGGCATGAGCTGAGCTTCAAATCCACCCCAAAGTATTTATTTCATTCCTTCTACTTCTGCAAGATGCTTGTCAACTTCACTATCACCACCGTCTTCATTACAACGGAGCCATTCATCTGGGAAATATCTGTCCCTGCATCACTGTCACGTCACTGGCCAAGTCTCCGTCACTGAAGAACAAAACCTTCAGAGAACCGTCGAACCACCAAGTTAATAAGGAGCATAACCTGGAAGCTATTTCAGACAGGGTCAAAAATGTACGTTTTCATTCTCGGAATCCATTTTCTATAATTTTGTTGAATGTATCTGATATTTAGACAATATACTATATATACTGTATGCATACATAGTATAAATACACCCACATGTTTTTTTCTATCTACTTTAATATGAAAAACCTCACAAAGTTCCTTCCTGTTATGTAACAATTAAAGTTCAAACGTGGCGTATAATGCAATGAGTTAATCATTAAAGTTCAAACTTGGCGTAGAATCCGACGAGTTAATCATTAAAGGTAAAACTCGGCGTATAATCCGATGAGTTAATCAGTGACAGGGCATGCGTTCCATCAGTGGTTAAATCGTTTTTGGGGATGTATATTTCGGTGTTCTTCAAGACCTTAGAAAGAGAATTAAAGAAGATCAGACAGGAGAAACAGCCTTAGTCCATCTTCCATGAGCCCAGTAAAGAACACTGGGTGTAATACTTCATTGTGGAGGATCCAACTCTGGAGAAAGTGTTTGTGGGAATTAAAGGGTCACTCCTCTTTTGCCATGTTTTCACATTCAGTAACAGGCCAGCTGTTGCCCTCGTTAGAAGTGGTCGATGAGTACGGACACACAGTTGGCTCCCACCAGATAATTGGGGTCTCCAGGGAGAGACTTATTCTGCCAACTCTTGGGGTCACCTGAGTGGGCGAGAAAGAACAAAACATAGTACTGATAACAGGAGGAAAGAGGGTACAAGGTTACGTGATGCAAAACAAGCAGTGGTCACGTTCTAAACACTGGACTAAAAAGCTCTTTGTTCCCGTAAAGCCACATCAGCTGTAAACACATGGTCTCTGGTACACAGCACAGGATGTAGTCTGACACTAAATTTTACATTACATTTGTCAAATCACTCTTGATTGAAAATTACAGCTCTTGCCATGACAAGGATAGAGTATGTGCTGGCAGATAATGTAATTTGCAATTAATGGGTGGGTCCCAGCCCAGGCCAAATGAGCCATGAGCATTGTCTCTACAGAGCTAACATGGCTTTAGATTCAAAACTCTTACACAAAACTGCAAAATCTCTTCAAAAAACACAGTTTAGTTAGATTTTAGAGTGCTGTAATTTAAGTAATCGCATTCATTCCCTCAGGGGGTTATGTGAGTAAAGTGAGTTTTATGAGATGTTCAGATCAAAGTGCTCAGAAATTGAAGGCTTTCAACATGTTTTATTGTTTCCATGAGAGATCAGGAGAAGTGGGGTGGTGTGTCATAATGGGATTACTGCAATATGATTGGAGCAGTGATTGGATCCATTTGCAGATCAAGAGGTGTTTTGATGAACAGTCAATGACTCAGAAGTCTTGTCAGAAGTTCATTTATATTTATATATATATATATATTTTTTTAAATAAGTGCATCAGGACAGCATTTTTGTCCCAAACATCACAATGATACCGGTCGTTGGTCAAGCTTGGTCAGAAATGATCATGAGTAGTTCGGTCACGTTCATGGTTTTGTCAGAAGTAATGCGATATTGTGTGGTTTCAGTATAATCTGTTAGCCAAGTTCTATCAGAACAATTCAAAATCATGACCATTCCTTCCACAAACTTTGCCTGCTCCCTACTGGAAGGTTCCACTGGGCCGACACCCAAACTGAGATGAGGACTCAATGAGGAGGAAGACACAAGTGGAGCCTACACGACGCTAAAGAAGGGCCGTGTTTTACAATAAGAGGATTAGAGCACAGCCCTGTAATCCTTCTACAATGAAGCAGGACAACAAATGAACCAACTGAATAAATAGGCAGCCTCATTTAGCTCTTCAAGTCTGATTCAAAATGAGGGTAATTAGCCGCTAATCCACGACAGTGCCAATTTACCATTAAGATGCACAGAACCACACTCACAAACGTTGACTCCTACCACTAGTTTAGACACCTTGTCTGAAATGGCCTGCTGCTAAATCTTGGCAATGTGGCAAATAAAGTCAAGGCTGATTAGTGGAGTAGATCATTGCAGTGGATGAGAAAGTATAGTATTCACCCCCTTGGACCATTTGAATGTGGTCGCATTGAAGAGGGGGATGAAGAAGTGTATTAGTAAAAGACCTAAATACATTTCAATCACAAGTATTAACACAAAATGTGAACATTTGGGGGTGAATAACAAAATAACAAATAACCCTGACAGTAGTAGCTGTTATAGAGGTTAACTTGCCCGGAGGGATGCGGTTAAACCAGTTAACTTCCTGGTTCAGTTGGTTAACGATGGACAAAGTACAACAGTCAACATAGAAACTGCCAGAAACTAGGCACCTTATACTGTCGGCCTATTTCTATGGCACATATTTACTTGTGATGTGGATGGTTTGATTATCCAATGCCTTACTAACAATTCAAGGGACTCAAATAGTCTGGCCAAAAGCACAACCTTTCAAATCAAATTTCTAAGTAGTTTTAAATCAGATACAAATTGAACTCCTGACAAATGCCAACTGTGTCTAAATGGTCACATTGTTAACTATTGTGGCCAAAAAGGACATCAGTCCATCATCAGGCTTTAAAATATTTTTAGCATTGACAGTAAATAGAAACATTTTATGGCTGTAATTTCTGTCGTCACCTAAACACAAGTAGCACCACTGCCGGTCAGTCTACACCACTGCCGGTCAGTCTACACCACTGCCGGTCAGTCTACACCACTGCTGGTCAGTCTACACCACTGCCGGTCAGTCTACACCACTGCCGGTCAGTCTACACCACTGCACCAACACCTGTTGTTACTATCTAATGGCGTCAGCAACAAATGTTTGGACAGTCAGCCTTAATTAAGGCCTAAATAGATCTGAAATGTGGTGGTAAACTCTAGGAATGCAACCAGTGAGAAGAAGTGTTGGAAGACATCCAATTCCTACATTGATTTTAAGTGGCTGATACAGATTGTGTACGAGATATAATTGTCTGCTTAGCTGGTGGCCTGGAGCATTGTGGCAAGAGAAAACATCCAAGAGTATGGTGCTATAGAGAAGAGGAAGGGCTGTCTATGTTCTGATCAGACGCTATCGAATTCAGGAAAACCTCAGACCGCTGACTTTTAGGATAGACGTTTGGGTGGCTATGTGAGAAAAATCACTTGCAATAAAAGAATGAGGAATTACTTACTGCAACAAATCATTATATAATAACGTAAAACTGATCGACATGTTGAGTAGAACTCTGTCAATGGCAAACACTGAACGTTAAAAGAAAGATGTTTCAGCATGAGAAATCAACGAAAGAACAACTTTGATCTGAATGCCACATAAAATAAAGGAATAAACCAGTGAATGAATGAGTGAATCGACCAAAATCCCAAAGAAATGAAACCATGAAAATCATACAAGGTGACCCACAACCATGAATTTGTCACAAAGCCAACCCAAAGCCCGGACCCCTAAAGGACAGAGAGGACAGCGTACCCGACGAGGAGTCGGAGGATTTTAGAGCAAAAGACCAACCATCAGGGGTCATAGACGCACAGTGAGGTAGGCGGAGCTCCACCGGCTTCAGGAACTTGAGGCCGTGAGGCCCACACATCACCAGAGGGCTGAGCAGGGTCTCTCCTGGGAACAAATACACAGCATTATGTAAGACACTGACGCACATACCCACAGTCTTAACCGCACGCTACTGAAGCTACTGGTCTCCCTGGGTAATGTATAACAACTCAACACTGTTAAACAAATGGAAAAATAAGCAACAAGACAAACGACAATACACCGGTCCTAGATAAAAAGACGAGAGAAAAAAAACAGGGTAAATAATCCGCGATGACATGATCTCACGAAGACATTTGGACAGCAGAACATCTCGCGTGCACTTTGACCCTTCTGGCTGACCTTTCTCCTTGTCCAGGGGGGGCAGGATGCTGTTGTCCCGGCAGACCTTGAAGTAGATCTCCTGCTCCACGCCCTCGGGGATGGCCCCCTGGGGGATGATGATGCTCACGCCCGTCTCGATGGAGCTCAGCACCCCTCCGTTAGAGTTGAAGATCCCCCGGGCCGTGGCCACCACCGTGTGCCCCTCATCCTCCTCGTCATCCTCCAGAGCACTGGGGCTACGGGGGAGAGGAACGGGCGTGGTCACAACGGGCGTGGTCACAACGGCGTGGTAGCCACTCCTCACTAACAGCGTGTTTCTCTTGCGATACACGGAGCCAAGAGGTAACGGAGGGTTTCAGGGGTATTTTATGCAGTAAGCCAACCTGGTTTTGGTTTATATGGTATCATGTATTAAAGGGCCCATTCATTAACACACACAAGCAGAGTGAAGTGGGGTGAATTTACTTAACAGTCTGACTGAACACAAGAGGGGTGATCCTCTTACCTGACTGGAATGGCCTTAGGCACAGCATTGATGTTGTTTGGTTGGTACTTGGACCTATTATCCATGGTGCGGGGGAAGGTGTCCAGGCCACTGTCCAGGTCTGTGGGTTGGGGAGAGATCTGGGGCTTGGCTGGGGCCTTGGTGGTTGGGGCCAGGGCTGGCTTGTCATTGGGCAAAAGGTTGTGGTTAAATTTCGGGCTCTCGAATTTCCTCTCAAAAGGCCTGGCGGAGTTGGTGTAGGGCTTGGGGACGTAGCGGTTGTAGCTGGAGGTGGCCGGTGCCTTGGGCTGGTCATTCAACGATGTGCCGTTCACCGGAGACTTCTCAGGGTAACTCTTCTGGGGCAGGTAGTTGGTCGTCACAGTCTCTGTTTTGACAGAGTGTCTGGGATCAGGTAAGGGAGTATATGAGTACCGTAGAACAATACTAGCGTGTGTCCGAAAAGGCGCTTACCCTCAGGTGAGGTGGGGTTGGGCAGAAGAGCAGGTGGGGCAGCGGGGGTCACCTGGGGAACAGGTTCATATCTCTTCTCCACCGACTCAGCCCTTCAATGGAGAGATTCAGCACATATCAAACAGCTTTACAAAGACATGGTTCATTGTTAAGCATCATAGTTTGTGGGGCTAATGTGGTGCTGGCCAACCTGCCATCATTGAGCCAACTATGAATTCTATATTGCACTAGAGACTTAAGGAAAATGTGAGACCATCTGTCAAAAAGCTGAACCAAACATGGATATTGTTTGGATAAGATGTTCATTCAAAACACACTGTTAAAGCTACAACATAATGGCACAAAAAGAAGAAATGGAGGGCTTTGAAATGCCAGAGTTAAAGCCTAGATCTCAATCCAATCCCGTCAATTTAAAGAGGGATTTAAAGAGAAGGGGGAGTTGTAATCTGCCAACTGATCTGAAATAATGTATCAAAATTAATATTAAAAATCGAGACCTAAACCAGCAACTTCTCATTCACCCTGAATAAAAGTACAATTCATGCTGTCTAGTGCCATATTTAATAGAGTATTGTGGCTCCATTTAGTCAATTAACGTTATTCACTGTGGACCTTGTGACAGCAACTATGTGAGCTTGAAACAGCACTACTGACACTAATGTCCTATCGTACGTCCAGGAACTCCTTACCTTCAAACTATTCCTTTGTGCCTAGTGACCACGTGGACCAATAGTGAATGTCTCAAGCCATTCAGACTATAGACAGGTTGGTAAAGACATGGCCCCTCGAAGATCTGGCATTGTCTTACAGAAACACCGCTAGCTCAGCCCCTTTAGTCTAACAGATTATACCCCAGGGAGGTCTCTTTCTGTCTCCAATGGAGGGAGTTACCTGGGGTAGTTGTATCCAGACTGTGCTTGTGGCTGTGCAGCAGGTTTGGTTGCGACGGCAGGTGTCGTCTGAGGCGGTGCTGCAGGTTTGGTTGCGACGGCAGGGGTCGTCTGAGGCAGTGTTGCAGGTTTGGTTGCGACGGCAGGGGTCGTCTGGGGCGGTGCCTTGCCTGTGTCAAAGCTGCGCCGGTCAAAGTAGGACAGCTGCTTCCTGTAATACTCCTCGTCTTCATTTGGGTCGTAGTGGTTAGAGCGTACTATGTCATCATCTGACACCTTCTGGGGCTCGGGGACTCTGAGGACAGAGGGAAAGAGAGTGGAATTAAAATGCCATTATAAAAACCAAGTGGCAAATATGGACGTATGGTTTGGATGGTTAGAGGGGAGTGTTAAATCTACCAACTGTCAACACTGAACACCACTGCCTACACTGGTGACGTGAACAACTCCTTAAACAGGACGGGCAGTTTATAACCGTGAAACAGTGCCCATCCCTGTTGCACTAAACGTCACCTTGAAGAGTGTGCGGCAGACAGAGGAATGCAGTACATCTCATCCTCCACCAGGGGGAGCTCTGACAGCGACACCTCTGACAACCATCAGGTCAACAGCAAACAGTGTTCCCGGTTTAGTGGACCACCTGACAGCCCAACCAGAGTGAATGGCAGCTGTGGTTTGAAGTGGTGCAGTGTGAAGGCGTCATTACCTGAAAGTCTTCTCCTGGTCCAGGTTGCTGAGGGAGTTGGCTTTGGGGATGCCCATGGCCGTTTTCAGGGGCTGATCGGCCGACTGCGGAAGCGAGACGGAAGGGAAATGTCAGCTACAGGAGGTGCTCGCGGACAACGAAGGAAGTCAATGGAGCGGCAGGATGAGGGGGCGGAACACATTCCTACCTTGACAGGATCGCCGGCCTCTTTGGCGCGGTCCACGGACACGGAGCGTTTGTTCTCGAACATCTTGACCCTGGACAGCACCGACTGGGCCCTCATGGCCGGGTCGTCCTCCGGAGCCCCACTGGGGGGCGGAGGAAGGGCTTGGGTGGCTGCGGTGATCACCGTGTCGCTGGCGGAGGGCCGCTGGGGCTCCGGCTGTGGTTTGGGAGGGGCGTCCGTGTGGATGACCGGGTCATACTGCTGAGGAGGGGGCTGGTAGCCTCGGTGGAGCTGGGATGGAGCCTGGCTGTAGGCGGGACCAGGTCTTTGGGCGGGTTCCCCCTGGTAGTACTGCTTGGGGGGCTCCGGGGAGCGTGTCGCAGGGGGGTAAGAGTTATGCTCCTGGTCATAACGAAGAGGAGCGTACCCCCCGGGGCCGGCCTGAGGAGGCTCGTCGTAGCGGACGGGCCCCGGACCCGCTGGCTTGCCGTAACGCGGACGTCCCTCGTAGCCCAGCGGGGCCTCGTCGTAGCGCGGCTGAGGGGGGCTGTAGTCCAGCTCGGGGCCGTTGTCGTACGGCGGCCGCGGGCCGTAGCCCGGCCCGGAGGGGTGCTGCTGTTGGGGGCCCGGCGGGCCGGACGTCTGCTGGCTGTAGGGGGGCCACTGATCATCGTAGGCAGGCACACTGTTCTGGTACGGGAGCTGCGCCTCATAGTTATGATACTTTGGTTCCACGTAGCCACCGCCGTCGTAGCGACTGGGGGGGTGGTCGTAGTCCTGGTATGGTTGGTGGTCCCGGTAGGGGGGCTGCGGCTCGTAAGCCATGGGCACAGACGGCTTCACACCCTGGTTCAATCGGACCGGCTGTTCCAGGTAGGGGTCCTTGTACATCTGAGGGGAACAACACCGGAAGGACGGTGAGTAACCAGTAACGCAGTAACAGATAAAGTAATACGTGTGTATTTAAATGTAAGAAACAAGTAGCACAAGATAATAGTATTAAAACGGTGGGTTAATAATGGCTGAGGAAGGAAGCCGAGAGAAGAAGCAGGGAAACCTGTAATAGAGATACTCAGAGGCAAGGGTTAAAGGTCAGGTCAAACAGAATGCAGGTCATAGTCAGATAAGAGCAGCCAACACATGAACGTCCAACAGACATCATACATAAGAACAGCGTCTCGAGTTTTAACAGTCATTCAAAACAAGACTGAAAGAAAAAAACTGAATCTCTATAACATTATGAGCCAACTGAAAATCAGCGATAACAGATCTAGAGTTTTACAAGCAAGCATTTTCTGTATAAGGTAAAGCAAAACCAAAAACCATGACATTTGAGAAGTAGCCATTTAACAACAGAAAGAGTTCAAAAAGTCTTAATTGGTCGTATGTGAACAACCATTGTCATTTATTCTCCATAACCGAAGAGGAGAATGGCTACATTTCAAATTCAAGGAACAAAAGTCCCAAATATCGATGACTACAGAGAATGTGACCAAAACAAATAAATGAAACGGATGGTCCATTCAGTCTGCATTCAGCGACAGACCACCAGCAGCGCTACTGCTACAGCACCACCCCAGGAAACAGAGAGAAACCAACGGACACACGTAGCCATGCAAAGAAGCTTAGCAACAGTGAGAGGCTCAGGCGCTTGGCCGCCCTTCTGTCTCAGGGCCACGCAGCCGTGGACGCTCTCCTCAGCCACCGTGTCCAGGCGGGACCCACGCCCTCTGGCACGGGGCTAGCAGGCGGGACCACGCCCTCTGGCACGGGGCTAGCAGGCGGGCATGCAGGAGGGAAAGCGTGGCAGGCAGGGGCCGGCCACAGCGGGTCGGCGGCGGGTTCGGCCGGGCCGGGGCCACGATCCAAACCGCGGGTACCTGAGGTGCCGAACTGGTCGGTCCGGACTGCGGCGGTTCGAGCGTTGGGGCCACGGGCTGAGCTTGCTCAGGAGAGCGCATCCTGAGCGAGTCAGCCTTGGGGCTGGGAACGGGGGCGGGCCTGGGTCTGCTCTGGGGAGCAGCGGTAGGCTCAGCGGGATACTCCTCACGCCACTCTGACCCAGGGCTCAAACCCGCTACAGCGTTAACAGTGTTGTGGACGGCAGGGGGCACTGCCGCGGACTCAGCCAGTATCTCAGGCTGCGGGGGGAGGATAGGCACGGTGGCCGGAACAGCCTCCGCTTTCTCATTCTGTGAAGTGGTTCAGAAACGTTTAATACACGGTGCTTCGGCAAATGGAGGTACACCCTCTCTAAAGTCGAGGTGACAGCGGAAGAAAAGCCACCCCACTAACCTGCTCAGAACAACTCACCCGCCTCGGACCAAATTCAACTGATGGCATTAGATCATCAATCCGCCACGTAAGAATTTGCAACAGGACAACGATTCTGTTGTTAACGTAATCTGATTGGATTTTAATTCTAGTTACAGTACAATGTTCTGCTTCTTTTTTTTTTTCACATCAGATGACAACACTTTTTTGTGCATATCATAGCGGTCCGTCGACCCAGATAAATACATTTACAGCAATACGTGGTTAACACTGACATTTCCTTCATGCACATAACACTTCCTGGTAACACGACATCAGTCCCAATCACAAGTGAGACAGGAAGAGAACACAAGTGGCTACCGATACACTTGACAGACAGACGGACGAGACAGAAAGACACAGTGCCGTTTCTCCGTCCGAGTGAGAACACAAACATCAAACACCACAGTCACTAACAAGTTGTGGACACTGAACACAACGGTCAGGCATATTCTCCTTTTTCCATGTTTCCATTTTCTTGGTTGAACCCCCCCCCCACCCCCCCACCAAACAACAAAACAACAAAACAAACACGCACAACGACAGTGAATAAATAGGTACATAGCGAGGGGTCACACTTGTCGTCCTCCCGTCGTTTAGTGTTTCTGTCTGGTGTTAGTGGACGGTACCGGGTCTAAAAGGCTGCTTCAATAGCGCCGCCAGAACACCCTCCTCACACACACCACGGCTTCCAGACAACAGGGCAGACGCACGGCTCTCATAAACGGTACCTGCTGGCCCACTGGCGCTTTGAACCCGGCCGGGTTGATCCGGTTCAGGGGGTCGGGCTGTACTGTGTGCTGGTACCCGGCGTACCCCTGGGGCTCCTGAATGACGGGCGGGTCCTCCCGGACGGGCTCTGACGAGCGGGTGATGGCGGGCCCCGTGGGCGGGCCCACCTCGTCGTTCAGCGTCTCGTCCAGGTCCTGGTCGGTGTAGGCCCCGCCCTCGGTGTCCGTGTCCTCGTAGTCGGAGGTGTGGCGGCTGTCCGTGCTGTACATGGAGTACTCGCTGCCCGGCGCCGACAGGTACGACAGCCGGTCGTCGTGGAGGTCCAGGTCGTCGTCCGGGGCGCCGTCCGCCTGCGGGGGGGACAACAACAGAAAAGACAGCGGCAACATTACAACGAGAGAGCAGGGGAATTAGCCGTCTCTGTTTCTTATGAATGTCCGGAACGGTGATGTATGATGTCGGCATCTGCACAGAGTATCCTACCTTGCCCTCTGAAACCCACACCAGCTGGTTCTGCTGCTGCTGGATGGTATCCTTCAGGGCGCCGTACCAGCCGTCATTCATGTTGTTCATGTTAATGGTGGCTGGGATTGAAGCGGAAAGAGCAAAGTCAAAACAACCCTCAAACGATAGAAGACCACTGTTGTCATGAAAATCTTTATCACCAGACACATCCTCACCAGACACATCCTCACCAGACACATCCTCACCAGACACATCCTCACCAGACACATCCTCACCAGACACATCCTCACCAGACACATCCTCACCAGACACATCCTCACCAGACACATCCTCACCAGACACATCCTCACCAGACACATCCTCACCAGACACATCCTCACCAGACACAT